>QLIY01002225.1:0-21394 GCA_003260075.1 Phallusia mammillata | reverse complement strand
CATGTGCGCGACCGTTCGTCTCCAATATTGAAACAAAATTGGGAATATTGGGATTCGCGATCTGATTGGTCCAAATATCACGTGACTGAAACAGTATTGGGAATTTGGGAATTGTCGTTATGAGAAGCCGGCGCGACCTTGGCAACGCACAAGAACTAGGCCGTCGCGGCTTTTTAGGGTGTGAAATCGCTTTGTTTAAGGTTATTACATGATGGAGAGTAGTTTAACTGACGTCATGCTGTTTCCCTGTAGTTTTGCGCGCAGTGTAATTAAACATGTAGACAGAAAGGCGGGAAGCTTCTTGTAAAATAGTGTGATCTCCCGTAGCTTGATGTACTGCGACTTCCTTGACTGTTAATTAACACAAAAAAGGCTTGAGATGTTTGAAAAGGCAGCTTAGAATAGCGTCATTCACTTGTCAAGTTTCTGTACTTTAAACTGCTTTATACTTTGACAGAAATAGTTGTTCTGCTGGTTAAACCAGATTGGTTTGTGTTGCTGCCATAGTTGTTCAAAGCTTTTACTGTAACCCTTTATTATTTAAGTTTTCTTGACAAATGTGAGGTGAAAGACAAGGACAGGAATAGTGTTTTGGTATGTGCTCCAGTTCTTTAAAGTTTTCTCTGTGTGCATTAGTTTCTGTCAAGTTTGTTAGAGAATTTTTCTACAAATGTTAAATTCTGCCAGTGCCGACAATCAAAGCTTTTACTGTAACCCTTTATTATTTAAGTTCTCTTGACAAGTGTGAGGTGAAAGACAAGGACAGGAATAGTGTTTTGGTATGTGCTCGAGTTGTTTAGAGTTTTCTCTGTGTGCATTAGTTTTGTCAAATTTGTTAGAGAATTTTTTTTACAAAAGTTAAGACAATAGCTGTTTTGGTATATGTGCTAAAGTTGTGTTCTTTTTTACGGAATAACTTTCGTTTGCATTGTAGATATTGATTACAATAAACATGCCTAAATCAGGACCATCTGACAAACTATGGAATGTGCGTATTGAGCAGTATATTAATGGCTCATTCAAGTTTCAGCGTGGCCAGAGGCCGAAACCTGGCTCTAAATGGGCAAGGGTGTTTAACAAGATTGACAAATGTCCCAGACACACCAATGTGTCTGGTAAAGATTTGTTTGGTTCTTTGGTTAAATGCAATTGTGGATACCANTCCCTCCCTTATCATTTAACATCAGGGTGTAGGTGCTCGTATTGCAGTTCGGGTTGGCAGTGACGTCAGAGGAGAAGAGAAGTTTAGCGGCCTTGGTGGCGTCTGGACCTTCCAGCACCAATTTACCCACAGAACTGGAGTTAAACACAGCACATGACGTTCGGCATGTTATGCACTCCCTTCCTATCTATACAAAAGTTCTTGTAATCAATCTAATCAAATCAAATCTTTTTCACCATTTTTGTCTTGCTAAACGAAAAATATTTGCATTTGAATCATTTTAATCAAATATGGTAATAAGTTAGCAAAAAAGAAGATCTTACTATTTCATGAACTAGACCAGGATACCCAAACGTGTGGTCGTGTTTTAGTTGATCTCGATAGCCATAATCCTTATGAACTTCGTTTCCATACGCTCCATAAAAATCATAATCTTTGATTTCATGTTTTGTTTTGGGCATAAAATACGCCGGTACCTCAGAGTTGTATTCGTTTTTAAAAACGCAACCCCGATCCAGCAATGTCTGTTTAATAACATAACGTGAAACAAACAAAAAATTTCGGTTGTGCTTTTCAGCGGTTTTATGGTACCTTGTGAAGAGCATCTTTTCGGACATTTCTTCCAGCATGTGCGCGACCGTTCGTCTCCAATATTGAAACAAAATTGGGAATATTGGGATTCGCGATCTGATTGGTCCAAATATCACGTGACTGAAACAGTATTGGGAATTTGGGAATTGTCGTTATGAGAAGCCGGCGCGACCTTGGCAACGCACAAGAACTAGGCCGTCGCGGCTTTTTAGGGTGTGAAATCGCTTTGTTTAAGGTTATTACATGATGGAGAGTAGTTTAACTGACGTCATGCTGTTTCCCTGTAGTTTTGCGCGCAGTGTAATTAAACATGTAGACAGAAAGGCGGGAAGCTTCTTGTAAAATAGTGTGATCTCCCGTAGCTTGATGTACTGCGACTTCCTTGACTGTTAATTAACACAAAAAAGGCTTGAGATGTTTGAAAAGGCAGCTTAGAATAGCGTCATTCACTTGTCAAGTTTCTGTACTTTAAACTGCTTTATACTTTGACAGAAATAGTTGTTCTGCTGGTTAAACCAGATTGGTTTGTGTTGCTGCCATAGTTGTTCAAAGCTTTTACTGTAACCCTTTATTATTTAAGTTTTCTTGACAAATGTGAGGTGAAAGACAAGGACAGGAATAGTGTTTTGGTATGTGCTCCAGTTCTTTAAAGTTTTCTCTGTGTGCATTAGTTTCTGTCAAGTTTGTTAGAGAATTTTTCTACAAATGTTAAATTCTGCCAGTGCCGACAATCAAAGCTTTTACTGTAACCCTTTATTATTTAAGTTCTCTTGACAAGTGTGAGGTGAAAGACAAGGACAGGAATAGTGTTTTGGTATGTGCTCGAGTTGTTTAGAGTTTTCTCTGTGTGCATTAGTTTTGTCAAATTTGTTAGAGAATTTTTTTTACAAAAGTTAAGACAATAGCTGTTTTGGTATATGTGCTAAAGTTGTGTTCTTTTTTACGGAATAACTTTCGTTTGCATTGTAGATATTGATTACAATAAACATGCCTAAATCAGGACCATCTGACAAACTATGGAATGTGCGTATTGAGCAGTATATTAATGGCTCATTCAAGTTTCAGCGTGGCCAGAGGCCGAAACCTGGCTCTAAATGGGCAAGGGTGTTTAACAAGATTGACAAATGTCCCAGACACACCAATGTGTCTGGTAAAGATTTGTTTGGTTCTTTGGTTAAATGCAATTGTGGATACCATGGACAGGTATTGAAACTTTTACATATGTTTAAATAGCTGGCTGGTTGATAATCGTTTGACATTTTTCATTGTTTCAGGTGAAAAAACAAGCTTTCAAGCCTGAATCTGTTGTGACAGATACAGACACTGGGTCAACCTCAACATCAGTAAGTGGTTTATTAAATAGAGCTATGCACTCATTCTGTTTATTACACCATTTATGGACTTATACTTAATCATCAGTCATCACTGAATTTACCTAGTGCTGTTATCATACAGTTGCCTGTTACCACCACACCTGTCACTACTGGTGAAAGTGATGTTGTATTGGCTCAGTCAGTGACCACAAAGAAAACATCTGCTGGCAATGTTGAGGTTTGTGACTTTTGTGACAAGCTGTATTTAACTGTTTTACAGCCTACAGTTACCACTATACACTATAATAATTACTGATTTTTTTCAGCTTTTCAGTTCCACTTCACCTCAGGAAGTTGTGCCCACTGCCACAGGCTTAGTCAAATAAGAAATTGTATTATAAATTTTGTTTGAAAAGTGTCTAAAATATAATTATTTTAATTTTGGTTAAGGGTTCACGACAGCCCACTGACTATTCACTTCGGCTTCCAAAATCTTGGCAAGAGCACTTGGTTGTCAGGTTTGCCGCAAAGGAGGATGCAAGGTGGATTGGCAAGTCATTGTTTTCTAGCAAGGGTGTTCTATCAAATGATCTACCCACATGAAATTTTCCACCACCTGCACCCAAACCAACAGATCTTGCCAAGCCGAATCCAGCCAAGTACTTTTTGAGGAGACTTTTCTTGTGGATGCCCTACAGGATGTGGGGTGTTAGCCTCAAATGCAACTCTTGCAAATTGCATAACCTGACATCCAAAGGCCTCTACAAGACCATTCGCTTGGTTTTGGATATGACAGACTATTACTACCTTGTCACCGAGTATTTGCAGTGCACGCAGTGTAATGCCTCACACAGGGGATATGACAAGTTAGTAATGGAACAGTTGCCATATGCACTGCGCTGTCAGTTTCCTGCAGTGTTGACCTACAAGTAAGAGAAAAACATTTGGTTGATGCTTCTTTGTGCTATTGTTAATTTGCGAAATTGTTTTTCAGATTTGCCTGTGACATGACTGTTGTGTCATTGATGAGATCGAGAACACTGGGTAACAGTCCAACAGCACTTCAGAACAACTTGGAGGAAATGCACAGTGAGGCTTGGCTCAAAAAGTCTATTCGGTATTTGAATGATTGCAAGAGGTACCAGAAAGGAGCGGCCAGATTAGCTGGCATGCAAAACATAGTGTTTGATGAACCTCCACCTTTTCGCAACCCTCCAACTGCCAAATGGTTTTTGACTGCACATGTCAAATTCCTTTTTGAACAGTTGGATACAATGAAGGCCAGCCTCACCTCAGTCTACGGGTCTGTTTTAAAAATAGACTCGTCTAAGAAGATTGTAAAAAAGCTTCAAGGAAAACATGCAGGTAAAAAGTTTTTTTTGTTGTGTTTTATTGTTGGTACTTACAACAATGTGTGCTTGCAGGTACTGCAAATTGGGCAACNACCTGCACCCAAACCAACAGATCTTGCCAAGCCGAATCCAGCCAAGTACTTTTTGAGGAGACTTTTCTTGTGGATGCCCTACAGGATGTGGGGTGTTAGCCTCAAATGCAACTCTTGCAAATTGCATAACCTGACATCCAAAGGCCTCTACAAGACCATTCGCTTGGTTTTGGATATGACAGACTATTACTACCTTGTCACCGAGTATTTGCAGTGCACGCAGTGTAATGCCTCACACAGGGGATATGACAAGTTAGTAATGGAACAGTTGCCATATGCACTGCGCTGTCAGTTTCCTGCAGTGTTGACCTACAAGTAAGAGAAAAACATTTGGTTGATGCTTCTTTGTGCTATTGTTAATTTGCGAAATTGTTTTTCAGATTTGCCTGTGACATGACTGTTGTGTCATTGATGAGATCGAGAACACTGGGTAACAGTCCAACAGCACTTCAGAACAACTTGGAGGAAATGCACAGTGAGGCTTGGCTCAAAAAGTCTATTCGGTATTTGAATGATTGCAAGAGGTACCAGAAAGGAGCGGCCAGATTAGCTGGCATGCAAAACATAGTGTTTGATGAACCTCCACCTTTTCGCAACCCTCCAACTGCCAAATGGTTTTTGACTGCACATGTCAAATTCCTTTTTGAACAGTTGGATACAATGAAGGCCAGCCTCACCTCAGTCTACGGGTCTGTTTTAAAAATAGACTCGTCTAAGAAGATTGTAAAAAAGCTTCAAGGAAAACATGCAGGTAAAAAGTTTTTTTTGTTGTGTTTTATTGTTGGTACTTACAACAATGTGTGCTTGCAGGTACTGCAAATTGGGCAACTTCAGTGGGAAATGAAAGAGGAGAGGTGGTTCTAACAGTATTGACAACCTCTGAAAGCAAATCAACACTGCAGCCGATGGCAGATGGGCTGATGGGGCGTTATGCTGCTGCTTCTGAATCACCACCAATCCTTCTTTACACAGATCGTGACTGCTGCAATCGTCAGGGCCCATCCAAATATCAGGATCTGTTTTGTCAGTGGCCAGATCTGATTGTGAGGCTGGACATTTGGCATTTCATGAGAAGGCTTGCTGCCGGATGCACAACTGAGTCTCATCCCTTGTATGGGCCATTTATGACATCACTCTCAAAGTGTATCTTTGAGTGGGATGCAAATGACATGGCCCTANTGTTTCCCTGTAGTTTTGCGCGCAGTGTAATTAAACATGTAGACAGAAAGGCGGGAAGCTTCTTGTAAAATAGTGTGATCTCCCGTAGCTTGATGTACTGCGACTTCCTTGACTGTTAATTAACACAAAAAAGGCTTGAGATGTTTGAAAAGGCAGCTTAGAATAGCGTCATTCACTTGTCAAGTTTCTGTACTTTAAACTGCTTTATACTTTGACAGAAATAGTTGTTCTGCTGGTTAAACCAGATTGGTTTGTGTTGCTGCCATAGTTGTTCAAAGCTTTTACTGTAACCCTTTATTATTTAAGTTTTCTTGACAAATGTGAGGTGAAAGACAAGGACAGGAATAGTGTTTTGGTATGTGCTCCAGTTCTTTAAAGTTTTCTCTGTGTGCATTAGTTTCTGTCAAGTTTGTTAGAGAATTTTTCTACAAATGTTAAATTCTGCCAGTGCCGACAATCAAAGCTTTTACTGTAACCCTTTATTATTTAAGTTCTCTTGACAAGTGTGAGGTGAAAGACAAGGACAGGAATAGTGTTTTGGTATGTGCTCGAGTTGTTTAGAGTTTTCTCTGTGTGCATTAGTTTTGTCAAATTTGTTAGAGAATTTTTTTTACAAAAGTTAAGACAATAGCTGTTTTGGTATATGTGCTAAAGTTGTGTTCTTTTTTACGGAATAACTTTCGTTTGCATTGTAGATATTGATTACAATAAACATGCCTAAATCAGGACCATCTGACAAACTATGGAATGTGCGTATTGAGCAGTATATTAATGGCTCATTCAAGTTTCAGCGTGGCCAGAGGCCGAAACCTGGCTCTAAATGGGCAAGGGTGTTTAACAAGATTGACAAATGTCCCAGACACACCAATGTGTCTGGTAAAGATTTGTTTGGTTCTTTGGTTAAATGCAATTGTGGATACCATGGAAAGGTATTGAAACTTTTACATATGTTTAAATAGCTGGCTGGTTGATAATCGTTTGACATTTTTCATTGTTTCAGGTGAAAAAACAAGCTTTCAAGCCTGAATCTGTTGTGACAGATACAGACACTGGGTCAACCTCAACATCAGTAAGTGGTTTATTAAATAGAGCTATGCACTCATTCTGTTTATTACACCATTTATGGACTTATACTTAATCATCAGTCATCACTGAATTTACCTAGTGCTGTTATCATACAGTTGCCTGTTACCACCACACCTGTCACTACTGGTGAAAGTGATGTTGTATTGGCTCAGTCAGTGACCACAAAGAAAACATCTGCTGGCAATGTTGAGGTTTGTGACTTTTGTGACAAGCTGTATTTAACTGTTTTACAGCCTACAGTTACCACTATACACTATAATAATTACTGATTTTTTTCAGCTTTTCAGATCCACTTCACCTCAGGAAGTTGTGCCCACTGCCACAGGCTTAGTCAAAGTAAGAAATTGTATTATAAATTTTGTTTGAAAAGTGTCTAAAATATAATTATTTTAATTTTGGTTAAGGGTTCACGACAGCCCACTGACTATTCACTTCGGCTTCCAAAATCTTGGCAAGAGCACTTGGTTGTCAGGTTTGCCGCAAAGGAGGATGCAAGGTGGATTGGCAAGTCATTGTTTTCTAGCAAGGGTGTTCTATCAAATGATCTACCCACATGGAATTTTCCACCACCTGCACCCAAACCAACAGATCTTGCCAAGCCGAATCCAGCCAAGTACTTTTTGAGGAGACTTTTCTTGTGGATGCCCTACAGGATGTGGGGTGTTAGCCTCAAATGCAACTCTTGCAAATTGCATAACCTGACATCCAAAGGCCTCTACAAGACCATTCGCTTGGTTTTGGATATGACAGACTATTACTACCTTGTCACCGAGTATTTGCAGTGCACGCAGTGTAATGCCTCACACAGGGGATATGACAAGTTAGTAATGGAACAGTTGCCATATGCACTGCGCTGTCAGTTTCCTGCAGTGTTGACCTACAAGTAAGAGAAAAACATTTGGTTGATGCTTCTTTGTGCTATTGTTAATTTGCGAAATTGTTTTTCAGATTTGCCTGTGACATGACTGTTGTGTCATTGATGAGATCGAGAACACTGGGTAACAGTCCAACAGCACTTCAGAACAACTTGGAGGAAATGCACAGTGAGGCTTGGCTCAAAAAGTCTATTCGGTATTTGAATGATTGCAAGAGGTACCAGAAAGGAGCGGCCAGATTAGCTGGCATGCAAAACATAGTGTTTGATGAACCTCCACCTTTTCGCAACCCTCCAACTGCCAAATGGTTTTTGACTGCACATGTCAAATTCCTTTTTGAACAGTTGGATACAATGAAGGCCAGCCTCACCTCAGTCTACGGGTCTGTTTTAAAAATAGACTCGTCTAAGAAGATTGTAAAAAAGCTTCAAGGAAAACATGCAGGTAAAAAGTTTTTTTTGTTGTGTTTTATTGTTGGTACTTACAACAATGTGTGCTTGCAGGTACTGCAAATTGGGCAACTTCAGTGGGAAATGAAAGAGGAGAGGTGGTTCTAACAGTATTGACAACCTCTGAAAGCAAATCAACACTGCAGCCGATGGCAGATGGGCTGATGGGGCGTTATGCTGCTGCTTCTGAATCACCACCAATCCTTCTTTACACAGATCGTGACTGCTGCAATCGTCAGGGCCCATCCAAATATCAGGATCTGTTTTGTCAGTGGCCAGATCTGATTGTGAGGCTGGACATTTGGCATTTCATGAGAAGGCTTGCTGCCGGATGCACAACTGAGTCTCATCCCTTGTATGGGCCATTTATGACATCACTCTCAAAGTGTATCTTTGAGTGGGATGCAAATGACATGGCCCTACTATTTGACGCTAAAAGGAAGGAGATTCACAGAAGCATAGGAAGGATGCCAACGGATGTGGCAGTGAGGAAAGCCATCGGCAAAAAGGAGCTGTCACGGCATTGTCGGCGCCAAACTCGAGGCCTGGATGCAACTATCACTGGAATTGAAGCACTTCTCCATTCCTTTCATCCAGCCACCGACTATTTGGGTGTCCCAATATTCAAACAGGAAATGTTTGACATTTGGAACGAACAAAAGAGGCATGTAAGTTGTATTCAAGACCCACCTAATATCTCTCTTTATACATTAACAGGGCGCATTGAAAAAGGCGGAGTTGCACTGCCAGTGTATCGCTGTAGCAGAGGGTCCACATCCTTGGAGAGTTTTCATCTTCACTTAAATCGTTTTATACCAGGTGCTCAAAGATATAGGTAAATTTTAAACTGACAATGTCATCTTATGCCTCACCTTTTCTAGGTTCCTCAGCAAATCCGAATAACTTTCAGGCCTACCTTATGGAAGGCATTACACGTTGGAATGCTGACCGGATGGTGGCCGGCATTGACTTGGAGCAGAAGCCCACTTTGCGACTGTATGATGTCCAATTGCAAAGTGTTGGCAATAATCTGTTTCAAACAATGTTGGGCAAAACCATACTTCCCGCTCACCGAATGCCTGGGGTTTATACTCAGGAACTGATTGGTATGGAATATTTGTGTGCCCAGTCAAACATTTCTATGCCAACTGTGGACCTAAGTGGGGAAAATGATGAAGGATTTGCTTCGGACCTGGATGAGATGCAAGAAGACAGCCCTCTGGAGATCAACCTGGATTATGTGGATCTACCCAGTGAAGTCGAATCCAAGTTTGAGGTATGCATTTTTTATTGGCAGCTTTCAACGTTGACGACATCTAAATTAGCAGTATTTTCTAGGAGATACTTTCAGAAGAGTCCGTTGATGCCGCTGGTTTGCCAGGCTGGAATAAAGTGGATAGCTTGGCCAAAGCTTTGGTCGACCTGCAGGGTGCAGCAGTGGGACAGAGTGACGTGCAAAGGATTCAATCCCTGTGGAACAACGTTGAAGACTTCGACAAGAGGCCCATACAGTTCGAGCAACGCTTTCAGAAAAAAACTACCGGGCGTTTCCACAGAGTTAGACAACCAGACAAAACACACGTTGGTTCTGATTCTGCAGCCAGGTAAATGTAATTAACCTCTTATCCACGCTTGTGTGCGCTTTTTAAAATGTGGTGTTTGTTTTTTGCGCAGAGCCTTTGTCACCGGTGCCGAACCCGGTTTTGGTCCTACTCAGTGCCGACTGATGGAGGCGATATTCACGAGACTTTGTGACCAAACCCCAAACCCGGCAAAGGCCTCCACGGACCAGCGGTTTGCTTCACGCTGGAAGATCGCTGTGCTTAAGTACAATCAACTGCGTCAAAGCCTGGACAACAGTCTATTGCCGGGTCTAACTGGTATTCAGCTATTACCAGTAAACGAAACAAGCGTCACTAAATGATACGTTTTATACGTTAGTCCTTTGTTGTGCTAAACTCAGGTCGCATGTTCATGACAAGGAAATAACCTATATTTTAATATTTCAGGTACAAGGAAAAGGTTAGGAAACAAACCCAAACGACCTTGCTTCATGGCATTTCTGAAGTTGAAACGGCCATGGCAACAACTGCCTTGCCTTCCTACCAAACACTACCCAAAGCGCCGCCAGCAAGACAACACGAAGAAATGGAGCAGTCCGACCCTGCAGACACTGTTGGCGGGGCAACTTGGGCTAAGAAGAAGTCGGACACACCTTCCACCTCGGGTAGGTTAAATCACTATAACACGCAGTGTCATTGGCAACTCGGTAACAAATGCTATCGTGTTCTAGGTACAGCGGGCGTGTCCAGGACAACTCTGTACCGAAGAAGGAAGAAACAACAAGCTTTGCTCGAGGCGCAAGGTTTATCCACTGTTGTGCCGCCCGTCAAAGTTGCAGCAATTTCTCGGCAGCCATATAGTTGCAGGAAGTGCGGGCAGCCTGCCACAAAGGGGACTGGCCATTCGCAATACTATGGAAACAATTACTGCCCGAACGTGGAAGGTCAGATTCCCCGAGAACAGTGGTTTAACGAACGAAGGGCTGAAAGAGCACAGGCCAAAACTGCGTCACTTTCTTCGTGCGGAAAATAATCTTTGGAAATCATTTTCAATTTTTATGGCCAGTTTACTGTCGTTTGGTTATTAATTAAAACGTACACTGTGTGTATTTGCAAACGCTGTGACAAATTTGTGTTATATTTTTGTTTTTGTTGTTGCTTTGTGGGTCAAATTCCAAATTTGGCAATAAAACACGCTCTGTGCATTCAGGGTTCATGGTATTGGTGCGTATGAACTTATTAATCCTTTAGATTTGAGGCATTGGGGTTGGTAGGGGGTGACTGGCTACAGGCCTACAGCAAGGGAGAATGTATGTTGTATGCGCAATATAGGTCCCGTCAAAGTTTCGTCCAAGGGACCTTACACAACCTTAATCTGCCAGGTAAAAGGCAATAATTTCGGTATATTGGGAATTTTCGATAGTCAGTTCGAACGCAGCAAGTCAGATAAATTAGTGTTAATGCTTTTTGACAAAAATGGGTCATAAAACAACCGCCACAACTCAGATACACGGCGCGCGCTTGCGCGCCGTCTAGCGCTCGTTTTTTTTCCTTCCCTCTTCTCCCCCTTCCCTCTTTTCCCCCTCTTTTTGCCCCCTTTTCCCCCGCGGGACGAGAAGAACGTTCCCCAGCTTGCATGCATGTGCGCGACCGTTCGTCTCCAATATTGAAACAAAATTGGGAATATTGGGATTCGCGATCTGATTGGTCCAAATATCACGTGACTGAAACAGTATTGGGAATTTGGGAATTGTCGTTATGAGAAGCCGGCGCGACCTTGGCAACACACAAGAACTAGGCCGTCGCGGCTTTTTAGGGTGTGAAATCGCTTTGTTTAAGGTTATTACATGATGGAGAGTAGTTTAACTGACGTCATGCTGTTTCCCTGTAGTTTTGCGCGCAGTGTAATTAAACATGTAGACAGAAAGGCGGGAAGCTTCTTGTAAAATAGTGTGATCTCCCGTAGCTTGATGTACTGCGACTTCCTTGACTGTTAATTAACACAAAAAAGGCTTGAGATGTTTGAAAAGGCAGCTTAGAATAGCGTCATTCACTTGTCAAGTTTCTGTACTTTAAACTGCTTTATACTTTGACAGAAATAGTTGTTCTGCTGGTTAAACCAGATTGGTTTGTGTTGCTGCCATAGTTGTTCAAAGCTTTTACTGTAACCCTTTATTATTTAAGTTTTCTTGACAAATGTGAGGTGAAAGACAAGGACAGGAATAGTGTTTTGGTATGTGCTCCAGTTCTTTAAAGTTTTCTCTGTGTGCATTAGTTTCTGTCAAGTTTGTTAGAGAATTTTTCTACAAATGTTAAATTCTGCCAGTGCCGACAATCAAAGCTTTTACTGTAACCCTTTATTATTTAAGTTCTCTTGACAAGTGTGAGGTGAAAGACAAGGACAGGAATAGTGTTTTGGTATGTGCTCGAGTTGTTTAGAGTTTTCTCTGTGTGCATTAGTTTTGTCAAATTTGTTAGAGAATTTTTTTTACAAAAGTTAAGACAATAGCTGTTTTGGTATATGTGCTAAAGTTGTGTTCTTTTTTACGGAATAACTTTCGTTTGCATTGTAGATATTGATTACAATAAACATGCCTAAATCAGGACCATCTGACAAACTATGGAATGTGCGTATTGAGCAGTATATTAATGGCTCATTCAAGTTTCAGCGTGGCCAGAGGCCGAAACCTGGCTCTAAATGGGCAAGGGTGTTTAACAAGATTGACAAATGTCCCAGACACACCAATGTGTCTGGTAAAGATTTGTTTGGTTCTTTGGTTAAATGCAATTGTGGATACCATGGAAAGGTATTGAAACTTTTACATATGTTTAAATAGCTGGCTGGTTGATAATCGTTTGACATTTTTCATTGTTTCAGGTGAAAAAACAAGCTTTCAAGCCTGAATCTGTTGTGACAGATACAGACACTGGGTCAACCTCAACATCAGTAAGTGGTTTATTAAATAGAGCTATGCACTCATTCTGTTTATTACACCATTTATGGACTTATACTTAATCATCAGTCATCACTGAATTTACCTAGTGCTGTTATCATACAGTTGCCTGTTACCACCACACCTGTCACTACTGGTGAAAGTGATGTTGTATTGGCTCAGTCAGTGACCACAAAGAAAACATCTGCTGGCAATGTTGAGGTTTGTGACTTTTGTGACAAGCTGTATTTAACTGTTTTACAGCCTACAGTTACCACTATACACTATAATAATTACTGATTTTTTTCAGCTTTTCAGATCCACTTCACCTCAGGAAGTTGTGCCCACTGCCACAGGCTTAGTCAAAGTAAGAAATTGTATTATAAATTTTGTTTGAAAAGTGTCTAAAATATAATTATTTTAATTTTGGTTAAGGGTTCACGACAGCCCACTGACTATTCACTTCGGCTTCCAAAATCTTGGCAAGAGCACTTGGTTGTCAGGTTTGCCGCAAAGGAGGATGCAAGGTGGATTGGCAAGTCATTGTTTTCTAGCAAGGGTGTTCTATCAAATGATCTACCCACATGGAATTTTCCACCACCTGCACCCAAACCAACAGATCTTGCCAAGCCGAATCCAGCCAAGTACTTTTTGAGGAGACTTTTCTTGTGGATGCCCTACAGGATGTGGGGTGTTAGCCTCAAATGCAACTCTTGCAAATTGCATAACCTGACATCCAAAGGCCTCTACAAGACCATTCGCTTGGTTTTGGATATGACAGACTATTACTACCTTGTCACCGAGTATTTGCAGTGCACGCAGTGTAATGCCTCACACAGGGGATATGACAAGTTAGTAATGGAACAGTTGCCATATGCACTGCGCTGTCAGTTTCCTGCAGTGTTGACCTACAAGTAAGAGAAAAACATTTGGTTGATGCTTCTTTGTGCTATTGTTAATTTGCGAAATTGTTTTTCAGATTTGCCTGTGACATGACTGTTGTGTCATTGATGAGATCGAGAACACTGGGTAACAGTCCAACAGCACTTCAGAACAACTTGGAGGAAATGCACAGTGAGGCTTGGCTCAAAAAGTCTATTCGGTATTTGAATGATTGCAAGAGGTACCAGAAAGGAGCGGCCAGATTAGCTGGCATGCAAAACATAGTGTTTGATGAACCTCCACCTTTTCGCAACCCTCCAACTGCCAAATGGTTTTTGACTGCACATGTCAAATTCCTTTTTGAACAGTTGGATACAATGAAGGCCAGCCTCACCTCAGTCTACGGGTCTGTTTTAAAAATAGACTCGTCTAAGAAGATTGTAAAAAAGCTTCAAGGAAAACATGCAGGTAAAAAGTTTTTTTTGTTGTGTTTTATTGTTGGTACTTACAACAATGTGTGCTTGCAGGTACTGCAAATTGGGCAACTTCAGTGGGAAATGAAAGAGGAGAGGTGGTTCTAACAGTATTGACAACCTCTGAAAGCAAATCAACACTGCAGCCAATGGCAGATGGGCTGATGGGGCGTTATGCTGCTGCTTCTGAATCACCACCAATCCTTCTTTACACAGATCGTGACTGCTGCAATCGTCAGGGCCCATCCAAATATCAGGATCTGTTTTGTCAGTGGCCAGATCTGATTGTGAGGCTGGACATTTGGCATTTCATGAGAAGGCTTGCTGCCGGATGCACAACTGAGTCTCATCCCTTGTATGGGCCATTTATGACATCACTCTCAAAGTGTATCTTTGAGTGGGATGCAAATGACATGGCCCTACTATTTGACGCTAAAAGGAAGGAGATTCACAGAAGCATAGGAAGGATGCCAACGGATGTGGCAGTGAGGAAAGCCATCGGCAAAAAGGAGCTGTCACGGCATTGTCGGCGCCAAACTCGAGGCCTGGATGCAACTATCACTGGAATTGAAGCACTTCTCCATTCCTTTCATCCAGCCACCGACTATTTGGGTGTCCCAATATTCAAACAGGAAATGTTTGACATTTGGAACGAACAAAAGAGGCATGTAAGTTGTATTCAAGACCCACCTAATATCTCTCTTTATACATTAACAGGGCGCATTGAAAAAGGCGGAGTTGCACTGCCAGTGTATCGCTGTAGCAGAGGGTCCACATCCTTGGAGAGTTTTCATCTTCACTTAAATCGTTTTATACCAGGTGCTCAAAGATATAGGTAAATTTTAAACTGACAATGTCATCTTATGCCTCACCTTTTCTAGGTTCCTCAGCAAATCCCAATAACTTTCAGGCCTACCTTATGGAAGGCATTACACGTTGGAATGCTGACCGGATGGTGGCCGGCATTGACTTGGAGCAGAAGCCCACTTTGCGACTGTATGATGTCCAATTGCAAAGTGTTGGCAATAATCTGTTTCAAACAATGTTGGGCAAAACCATACTTCCCGCTCACCGAATGCCTGGGGTTTATACTCAGGAACTGATTGGTATGGAATATTTGTGTGCCCAGTCAAACATTTCTATGCCAACTGTGGACCTAAGTGGGGAAAATGATGAAGGATTTGCTTCGGACCTGGATGAGATGCAAGAAGACAGCCCTCTGGAGATCAACCTGGATTATGTGGATCTACCCAGTGAAGTCGAATCCAAGTTTGAGGTATGCATTTTTTATTGGCAGCTTTCAACGTTGACGACATCTAAATTAGCAGTATTTTCTAGGAGATACTTTCAGAAGAGTCCGTTGATGCCGCTGGTTTGCCAGGCTGGAATAAAGTGGATAGCTTGGCCAAAGCTTTGGTCGACCTGCAGGGTGCAGCAGTGGGACAGAGTGACGTGCAAAGGATTCAATCCCTGTGGAACAACGTTGAAGACTTCGACAAGAGGCCCATACAGTTCGAGCAACGCTTTCAGAAAAAAACTACCGGGCGTTTCCACAGAGTTAGACAACCAGACAAAACACACGTTGGTTCTGATTCTGCAGCCAGGTAAATGTAATTAACCTCTTATCCACGCTTGTGTGCGCTTTTTAAAATGTGGTGTTTGTTTTTTGCGCAGAGCCTTTGTCACCGGTGCCGAACCCGGTTTTGGTCCTACTCAGTGCCGACTGATGGAGGCGATATTCACGAGACTTTGTGACCAAACCCCAAACCCGGCAAAGGCCTCCACGGACCAGCGGTTTGCTTCACGCTGGAAGATCGCTGTGCTTAAGTACAATCAACTGCGTCAAAGCCTGGACAACAGTCTATTGCCGGGTCTAACTGGTATTCAGCTATTACCAGTAAACGAAACAAGCGTCACTAAATGATACGTTTTATACGTTAGTCCTTTGTTGTGCTAAACTCAGGTCGCATGTTCATGACAAGGAAATAACCTATATTTTAATATTTCAGGTACAAGGAAAAGGTTAGGAAACAAACCCAAACGACCTTGCTTCATGGCATTTCTGAAGTTGAAACGGCCATGGCAACAACTGCCTTGCCTTCCTACCAAACACTACCCAAAGCGCCGCCAGCAAGACAACACGAAGAAATGGAGCAGTCCGACCCTGCAGACACTGTTGGCGGGGCAACTTGGGCTAAGAAGAAGTCGGACACACCTTCCACCTCGGGTAGGTTAAATCACTATAACACGCAGTGTCATTGGCAACTCGGTAACAAATGCTATCGTGTTCTAGGTACAGCGGGCGTGTCCAGGACAACTCTGTACCGAAGAAGGAAGAAACAACAAGCTTTGCTCGAGGCGCAAGGTTTATCCACTGTTGTGCCGCCCGTCAAAGTTGCAGCAATTTCTCGGCAGCCATATAGTTGCAGGAAGTGCGGGCAGCCTGCCACAAAGGGGACTGGCCATTCGCAATACTATGGAAACAATTACTGCCCGAACGTGGAAGGTCAGATTCCCCGAGAACAGTGGTTTAACGAACGAAGGGCTGAAAGAGCACAGGCCAAAACTGCGTCACTTTCTTCGTGCGGAAAATAATCTTTGGAAATCATTTTCAATTTTTATGGCCAGTTTACTGTCGTTTGGTTATTAATTAAAACGTACACTGTGTGTATTTGCAAACGCTGTGACAAATTTGTGTTATATTTTTGTTTTTGTTGTTGCTTTGTGGGTCAAATTCCAAATTTGGCAATAAAACACGCTCTGTGCATTCAGGGTTCATGGTATTGGTGCGTATGAACTTATTAATCCTTTAGATTTGAGGCATTGGGGTTGGTAGGGGGNGTAGATATTGATTACAATAAACATGCCTAAATCAGGACCATCTGACAAACTATGGAATGTGCGTATTGAGCAGTATATTAATGGCTCATTCAAGTTTCAGCGTGGCCAGAGGCCGAAACCTGGCTCTAAATGGGCAAGGGTGTTTAACAAGATTGACAAATGTCCCAGACACACCAATGTGTCTGGTAAAGATTTGTTTGGTTCTTTGGTTAAATGCAATTGTGGATACCATGGACAGGTATTGAAACTTTTACATATGTTTAAATAGCTGGCTGGTTGATAATCGTTTGACATTTTTCATTGTTTCAGGTGAAAAAACAAGCTTTCAAGCCTGAATCTGTTGTGACAGATACAGACACTGGGTCAACCTCAACATCAGTAAGTGGTTTATTAAATAGAGCTATGCACTCATTCTGTTTATTACACCATTTATGGACTTATACTTAATCATCAGTCATCACTGAATTTACCTAGTGCTGTTATCATACAGTTGCCTGTTACCACCACACCTGTCACTACTGGTGAAAGTGATGTTGTATTGGCTCAGTCAGTGACCACAAAGAAAACATCTGCTGGCAATGTTGAGGTTTGTGACTTTTGTGACAAGCTGTATTTAACTGTTTTACAGCCTACAGTTACCACTATACACTATAATAATTACTGATTTTTTTCAGCTTTTCAGTTCCACTTCACCTCAGGAAGTTGTGCCCACTGCCACAGGCTTAGTCAAATAAGAAATTGTATTATAAATTTTGTTTGAAAAGTGTCTAAAATATAATTATTTTAATTTTGGTTAAGGGTTCACGACAGCCCACTGACTATTCACTTCGGCTTCCAAAATCTTGGCAAGAGCACTTGGTTGTCAGGTTTGCCGCAAAGGAGGATGCAAGGTGGATTGGCAAGTCATTGTTTTCTAGCAAGGGTGTTCTATCAAATGATCTACCCACATGGAATTTTCCACCACCTGCACCCAAACCAACAGATCTTGCCAAGCCGAATCCAGCCAAGTACTTTTTGAGGAGACTTTTCTTGTGGATGCCCTACAGGATGTGGGGTGTTAGCCTCAAATGCAACTCTTGCAAATTGCATAACCTGACATCCAAAGGCCTCTACAAGACCATTCGCTTGGTTTTGGATATGACAGACTATTACTACCTTGTCACCGAGTATTTGCAGTGCACGCAGTGTAATGCCTCACACAGGGGATATGACAAGTTAGTAATGGAACAGTTGCCATATGCACTGCGCTGTCAGTTTCCTGCAGTGTTGACCTACAAGTAAGAGAAAAACATTTGGTTGATGCTTCTTTGTGCTATTGTTAATTTGCGAAATTGTTTTTCAGATTTGCCTGTGACATGACTGTTGTGTCATTGATGAGATCGAGAACACTGGGTAACAGTCCAACAGCACTTCAGAACAACTTGGAGGAAATGCACAGTGAGGCTTGGCTCAAAAAGTCTATTCGGTATTTGAATGATTGCAAGAGGTACCAGAAAGGAGCGGCCAGATTAGCTGGCATGCAAAACATAGTGTTTGATGAACCTCCACCTTTTCGCAACCCTCCAACTGCCAAATGGTTTTTGACTGCACATGTCAAATTCCTTTTTGAACAGTTGGATACAATGAAGGCCAGCCTCACCTCAGTCTACGGGTCTGTTTTAAAAATAGACTCGTCTAAGAAGATTGTAAAAAAGCTTCAAGGAAAACATGCAGGTAAAAAGTTTTTTTTGTTGTGTTTTATTGTTGGTACTTACAACAATGTGTGCTTGCAGGTACTGCAAATTGGGCAACTTCAGTGGGAAATGAAAGAGGAGAGGTGGTTCTAACAGTATTGACAACCTCTGAAAGCAAATCAACACTGCAGCCAATGGCAGATGGGCTGATGGGGCGTTATGCTGCTGCTTCTGAATCACCACCAATCCTTCTTTACACAGATCGTGACTGCTGCAATCGTCAGGGCCCATCCAAATATCAGGATCTGTTTTGTCAGTGGCCAGATCTGATTGTGAGGCTGGACATTTGGCATTTCATGAGAAGGCTTGCTGCCGGATGCACAACTGAGTCTCATCCCTTGTATGGGCCATTTATGACATCACTCTCAAAGTGTATCTTTGAGTGGGATGCAAATGACATGGCCCTACTATTTGACGCTAAAAGGAAGGAGATTCACAGAAGCATAGGAAGGATGCCAACGGATGTGGCAGTGAGGAAAGCCATCGGCAAAAAGGAGCTGTCACGGCATTGTCGGCGCCAAACTCGAGGCCTGGATGCAACTATCACTGGAATTGAAGCACTTCTCCATTCCTTTCATCCAGCCACCGACTATTTGGGTGTCCCAATATTCAAACAGGAAATGTTTGACATTTGGAACGAACAAAAGAGGCATGTAAGTTGTATTCAAGACCCACCTAATATCTCTCTTTATACATTAACAGGGCGCATTGAAAAAGGCGGAGTTGCACTGCCAGTGTATCGCTGTAGCAGAGGGTCCACATCCTTGGAGAGTTTTCATCTTCACTTAAATCGTTTTATACCAGGTGCTCAAAGATATAGGTAAATTTTAAACTGACAATGTCATCTTATGCCTCACCTTTTCTAGGTTCCTCAGCAAATCCCAATAACTTTCAGGCCTACCTTATGGAAGGCATTACACGTTGGAATGCTGACCGGATGGTGGCCGGCATTGACTTGGAGCAGAAGCCCACTTTGCGACTGTATGATGTCCAATTGCAAAGTGTTGGCAATAATCTGTTTCAAACAATGTTGGGCAAAACCATACTTCCCGCTCACCGAATGCCTGGGGTTTATACTCAGGAACTGATTGGTATGGAATATTTGTGTGCCCAGTCAAACATTTCTATGCCAACTGTGGACCTAAGTGGGGAAAATGATGAAGGATTTGCTTCGGACCTGGATGAGATGCAAGAAGACAGCCCTCTGGAGATCAACCTGGATTATGTGGATCTACCCAGTGAAGTCGAATCCAAGTTTGAGGTATGCATTTTTTATTGGCAGCTTTCAACGTTGACGACATCTAAATTAGCAGTATTTTCTAGGAGATACTTTCAGAAGAGTCCGTTGATGCCGCTGGTTTGCCAGGCTGGAATAAAGTGGATAGCTTGGCCAAAGCTTTGGTCGACCTGCAGGGTGCAGCAGTGGGACAGAGTGACGTGCAAAGGATTCAATCCCTGTGGAACAACGTTGAAGACTTCGACAAGAGGCCCATACAGTTCGAGCAACGCTTTCAGAAAAAAACTACCGGGCGTTTCCACAGAGTTAGACAACCAGACAAAACACACGTTGGTTCTGATTCTGCAGCCAGGTAAATGTAATTAACCTCTTATCCACGCTTGTGTGCGCTTTTTAAAATGTGGTGTTTGTTTTTTGCGCAGAGCCTTTGTCACCGGTGCCGAACCCGGTTTTGGTCCTACTCAGTGCCGACTGATGGAGGCGATATTCACGAGACTTTGTGACCAAACCCCAAACCCGGCAAAGGCCTCCACGGACCAGCGGTTTGCTTCACGCTGGAAGATCGCTGTGCTTAAGTACAATCAACTGCGTCAAAGCCTGGACAACAGTCTATTGCCGGGTCTAACTGGTATTCAGCTATTACCAGTAAACGAAACAAGCGTCACTAAATGATACGTTTTATACGTTAGTCCTTTGTTGTGCTAAACTCAGGTCGCATGTTCATGACAAGGAAATAACCTATATTTTAATATTTCAGGTACAAGGAAAAGGTTAGGAAACAAACCCAAACGACCTTGCTTCATGGCATTTCTGAAGTTGAAACGGCCATGGCAACAACTGCCTTGCCTTGCCTTCCTACCAAACACTACCCAAAGCGCCGCCAGCAAGACAACACGAAGAAATGGAGCAGTCCGACCCTGCAGACACTGTTGGCGGGGCAACTTGGGCTAAGAAGAAGTCGGACACACCTTCCACCTCGGGTAGGTTAAATCACTATAACACGCAGTGTCATTGGCAACTCGGTAACAAATGCTATCGTGTTCTAGGTACAGCGGGCGTGTCCAGGACAACTCTGTACCGAAGAAGGAAGAAACAACAAGCTTTGCTCGAGGCGCAAGGTTTATCCACTGTTGTGCCGCCCGTCAAAGTTGCAGCAATTTCTCGGCAGCCATATAGTTGCAGGAAGTGCGGGCAGCCTGCCACAAAGGGGACTGGCCATTCGCAATACTATGGAAACAATTACTGCCCGAACGTGGAAGGTCAGATTCCCCGAGAACAGTGGTTTAACGAACGAAGGGCTGAAAGAGCACAGGCCAAAACTGCGTCACTTTCTTCGTGCGGAAAATAATCTTTGGAAATCATTTTCAATTTTTATGGCCAGTTTACTGTCGTTTGGTTATTAATTAAAACGTACACTGTGTGTATTTGCAAACGCTGTGACAAATTTGTGTTATATTTTTGTTTTTGTTGTTGCTTTGTGGGTCAAATTCCAAATTTGGCAATAAAACACGCTCTGTGCATTCAGGGTTCATGGTATTGGTGCGTATGAACTTATTAATCCTTTAGATTTGAGGCATTGGGGTTGGTAGGGGGTGACTGGCTACAGGCCTACAGCAAGGGAGAATGTATGTTGT
>QLIY01002223.1:6326-21443 GCA_003260075.1 Phallusia mammillata | reverse complement strand
GGTCTTGAACAAGGCTTTTTAGGTCTGTTTGACATTAGGTCAGGTCCAGCCACGAGCAACTTAGCTAGTTAAACTTTTTTTAAACAAAAACGCTGACACAAAAGATAAAGTTAGGCCCGAATTAAGCACGTATTTTGAAGAAACCCAAGCGCGAACGGGCTGGAAAATCCCGACTCGACTTACAACTCTGATTGATCAAGTTCTCTGAGGAAATACACAGATCGTGTAGCCGCTCGATATCCTGACGTAGGTAAGCTTCGGGTGCGGATACGGTTTAAGCATTTAAACTTTACCTCGTTCCCATCCGCTGCAACGTCTTTTGTCATGAATTTGATGCGATCGGTCATGACACGACGAAGGTGGCCTTGTACACACTCTGCAGTTACCGTTTTCTCGGGTTTTAGATAAACTAGTTTTAGATACATCTTAGCTGACATACGCGTATTTAGGAAAAAACAACAAACGCTTACACGGATCTTCATTTTGCAAAGAGAGGGTTCTGCAATTTGATAAAGAGCAGAAATAAAAGAATTTAATAAAATAGGATCTCCCGTTATGACAAACACTTCGGAAAAGAATGATTTGGCAGGTTACAACAGAAAGACACACTCAACGGAATATGTTCAGCTTTCATTGTGGCTTTTACCGCATTGGGCGGAAGGATTACATACATGTAAATAGGATTTAAAATCAAAGAGCAATTTGAATTGGTAAAACTTCAATAAATACCTCAGCGACAGTTACACCGACTTAAGCGAGACTATCAAATGCCGATGGCTGATTGGCACAGCCGCCAGCCTTGCATTTCTCTCCTGTAACAGCCACGCAAGTGCGCTAATAACGTGTCACTCCCAAACAGTGGGAAGAAAAGCTTTGACATGAACGACAAGCGAAGAAAACCTTTTTTTTTTCACAAAGCAAAATGACTATCGAGCAAAAAGACATATAGTTTTTTTTTGATTTTTGACCTGCGAACGCCAACTGACAGTTGACTTAAAAGTTTTTTTTGATTTTCCCCCATCATATCAAACACGTTAATCGTCATATCAAACAGGCTTTCAAAGACTGAACATGAAGAGGTATAAAACGATTGTAAAGTGAACAAATCACGTAAGAAATTAAATCTCTTCCTTAGTTTTGACTTTGTCCTTAAACTTTAACGTAACGATCCTAGCTTATGTGTGGTGCATTAAAAAGGACAATAAAAAATGCACGGTACATGTTTCAGTTATATGTCCGTGCGAAAAACACACCCGTGAATTGCTTGCTTGTGGAACCGAATAACCATGTTTGATTCACATTCGTCTCAACAAAGTTGAGTTGTTTTCACAAGAACAAGATTTTTTTGCGGTTTCTTAAGATATACTAAACACAGGGCAGCAAAATCCTAACCCCTGTCGGGTCCTTTTATTGGTGACTGGTAGTACATGTCTTGTCGGTAATCGATTGATTTTTTTTTGTTAACGACAAATTTTTAGACAGTTTTAGTTACGACTTTTGGTTGATAATTTTTTGGACAAACAAAGCAGTTGTTTTTCCCACACCTGCCCATAAAAACTAGCAAGTTTATTTTTCTTAGACTAGGTCAACCATACAAAAAGCGAATTTTTGGTGTGGCAGTGCTTGTGGAAACCAAACCATTGGCTACTATTTTCTGCAGCACAGAAGCAAGTCAAAACAAGTTTTACCCCTGCGTAATGGCCTTGAACGTTTTGGAGAGAAAGTATAGACAATGCTTTTACGGTGCTTTAACGGTGCTGCTCGGAAACATAAAACTTTACCCAGTTCTTGTAGAGGGCTATCGAAAAAACAGGCACTTAAATGTTTCTTATCCAGTTTGTTTATAAAATAAGAAGATTTTAAATTTCTTAGTTCGGTAAGAACTTATTTTCAAGCACCAGGTACCAAAACGTATTTTATGTCTGAGTAATTTGTACAAAACGCTCTTTCTTAGAAAAGGATATTATGTTTTATTTCCGTGAAGTTGGGGGTTTTGAAAGCATTTTGNTACTTTATCAGCTTATCTGTCAAAGAATGTGTTTGACATGATTCAAAACAGCACCAACGCATGTAGACTAACGAGTCGCCCGTTGCTACAAGGGGAAGTACCAGCAATCGTTCAAACGCTTTGACATTTCTCCAACACCCGTTACGTCGCCTTTACAATCCAGTTTTTTTTACAAGCAAATCAACAAGGAAAACCGAGACCCATTTCTATATACAATAAAAAAACTCGCTCAACTCTACCCATTTCTTTTGCGAAAAAGCCTCCACCACCATTTCCAGGAAAAACTTCCACCACCACCACCGCGTCCAGGTAAACACCATCACCTCATCCAGGTGAACATGGCTCCACCTCCACCCTCACCACCATGTCCTTTCAGACCTACTGCTCCTCTACCACGTATCCCACTACTACCAAATCATCTAAATTACGTACGAACCGAATACTAGGCGGTATTGTTTTGTCTCGAAAGATAACTATTTTATCATACAAAAAGGCGTTATATCAACGGTATAAATCGCAAAAGTGTATAAATGTTCACGCAGCATAAAACCACTTCACTTACACGTTTGTGGCATTAGATTTGTCGGTAAGTCGTCAAATGTGTTTGAAACTCCTCTCTCCCAATTCTGATTAGTTCTATATTGTAGCTGTAGCGTATTGTGGAGGTCAACGGCAGCGAAAAATTGTGTCACGGAAACGCACGGTCACGCTACGTTTGCCTTTTAAGCGAAAAATAGCCCGTCAAGATCACAGGCCGATAACTTTGTGTTCAGCAGCAAAGAAGAAAAAAAAACACTTGTTGAACTGTAACCAGTTTAGCGAGGTTAAAGAGAAATAGTGACGATTGGGTGAATATTACGCTTTGCCACCTGCCAGGACTCGCGTTTAATTTATTATTTTTTATCGTAATCACTTGTACTCGATGTTAAATATATATATGCGTTATCATGCAGTTTAAATGCCTAAGATTTTAGCTTTATATAACACATTATTGACAGAGAGTCATCAAGTGTATGAGGATTAAGGTTTGTTCGGCAGAGGCTTTGCCACAACCCCCCCCCCCCCCCCCCCCCCCCCCCCCCCCCCCCCCCCCCCCCCCCCCCCCCCCCCCCCCCCCCCACGTTTATGAATACAATATTAGCCCATAACACAAATGGCCCATAAAGCAAAAATAATATCGTCAGAAAAAGGAGTTGCACTGTTTACTGGTGGACTGTGGTTTGTTGTAGGCTTATGGTTAAGCATTCTTGAACCAGTTTAGGTTAGTTGTACTTAGATCGTTGCGGCCCGGTATTCCAAAAACCATACAACAAGGGTGCCATTGATTGTATCGACATCAGCTTAGCATGTTTGCTTTCGGCTAATGTCGCAATGCTAAACTGCCACAAAAATCAACACAAATGTTTACCGAGCTAGTGCGGCGAGGCGAACTCACGGTATGTGAAACAAAGGTAGTGCTTGTTTAACACATTGTTCCACCAAAAGCGGAACTATTCAAGAAAGCGGAACTTGATATCTTTTTTGTTCATTCGTATGTGTTAGCTATATTTGCAAACAGTAAGACTACTGAACGGAATAAATTGACTGTGTAAAGTATTGCCAAAAAATGTAGCTTTTAGATGTTTCTTTTGAAAGATGGGCTTAATTTGTATCGGTTACAGTTGGTGTTAGCCGCAACCCATTTTTACGTTTCCGTAATGTAGGTGTAGATTGTGTCGATTTGCTTGGTTCCTTAGGTTAGAACCTCTTATTGCTCTAATTTGTTTGTGAACTAACAAACAATGCTTTATTAGGTTACATTATACAGCTGTATAATCTCGAAAATGTCGTTTAACGACAACATACAAATATTTTTACCAATTCTTTCGGAGTTTTTATCAAGGGAAAATGTCAAAAATCTCGGTATCAAGTTAAGCCAACAACGGTGCATCGCAGAAGGTAAATCCTATTAACATAAAACATACGTTTTAAATACTTTTTTATAGGATAGTCCATACTATAAGCCCCGTTTACTGTTCGTTGTTTTATTTTAGCCCAATTGGCCTGTGATTGGGCAGTAGGTTTGTGATTGGGGCACAGCGGACTGATTAAAGACCCATGATTTAACTATAAACGCGCATGCAGTCAAGAAAATCTCACTGTTTGAAATTAATAATTCTTTAATAAAACAAACTCGGCCAATGACAAGCCGTGTTTTACCGCAATGACGTTAAAAGGTCATCAAAAGATAATTGTGTACTTGGCTCGCCCTCGGTCAGAGGTTACTACAGGACAACATCTCATGGGTATAACGTTTAGAGCAATTTGCTGCAAGTGGCATTTTAATTCGTTTGTGATACCTTATTTGCACAAAACCAAGGATTTGGTTGCATGTTTAATAGTGATGTGACGATACCAGGTTTTGAAGCGCGTACCGATAGCGAGTACGAGTACCACGAGTATATACCTTCGATACCGAGTACCGAGTACTTAAATATATTGTTGTACTTAGTTGCAGGGAGTCGAACCGCTTGTCATATGGGTTCAGGTTCGGTTCGGGTTCACTTGGTTTTGTTTTTAAGGGTTCGGGTTCTGGTCCGGTTTTTAAAAATGTATATTTTCGGGTTCGGGTTTTGTTCCGGTTTGGGCAAATTATCCGGTCCGAACCGGTTTGCGTTTTTTAAACCGGTTCAAATTTTTATTCGTTTCAATTTAATTCTACCCATCATCTACTTGGCCTTATCAAACGCCAAAATAATTTTGAACATGTAGCCTACTGTTATTTTTGACACGCCCTTTATGTGTTATCTCGTGTATTCTTCAGTGCGTCGTTTTGAAAAAAAAAATCATAAATAGAAAACTGACTGCATTTTTTTACTGGTTCGGTTCCGGTTCGGGTCCAACGCCAAACAAAATATAGGGTTCAACTCCGCTTCGGGTTTTTAGAAAATCGTAAATAGCGGTTCGGGTTCGGTTCGGGTTTAGTGAAATTAACCGCTCAAACCGGTTGGCGGGTTCGGGTACAGTTACGCATGCAGAAAAATGTAATCTCCACAGGGTAGTGAATAAAATATACGTAACCTGGCGGAACATTTTCGATTATAAGCCGCACAAACGGCAGCTAAAAAAACAATGTAAGCCGCGGCTTACAATCGAGTAAATACAGTAATGCAAACATATGGTAATAATGTAAAAAACGCCGGAGAAAAGGTTAGGGATGCTTTCGTTTTCGATCGTACAAACAATTATGTTAAATGACAGTAGTAAATACAGATACCCAGTGGAGGGATTGTTCGCACCGGTTCTATAGAACCTTCTCACGAAATTGTATCAGATCAGTCAACCGGTTAACATTACTGGTTGCTATCAATGTACTTTTGTAAACAGAACTGGCTGAAAAAAAATTGAATCCCACCACTGCAGATACCCAATTAAATTTCGGTAACAAACCTAAAACCATGATATGCAAGGGTCTATCTATAATATCAGAGGTGAGAAACCTGCGGCCTTTATGGGCACTTAGTGCGGCCTTTGATCCCAAAACACATTTTATGAACTTGATATTGCACGCTGCACCCGTCAATGAAAAATAAACGAAAATGTATTTTAGGGGATTTTTTTCTTATTTTCCATTACCATTTGATAAGTTCACCCCCCCCCCCCCCCCCCCCCCCCCCCCCCCCCCCCCCCCCCCCCCCCCCCCCCCCCCCCTGAGGTCATAGGTGTTTACACTAGAGCCAATTTTGCAACAGGGTTACCGCAAAACTTTGCACAATGTGCGCCAAAATGTGCAGGTCGAAATGTGCGCACATGTGCTTTCTCTTTTGAATCCTTGTTCTAGAATATCACATATGACTTTTTTGGAAACTTTGTAAAGATCAGTGTAAAACTTTTGCAATGCATTAAAAATCTAGCTTGTTGGCTGGAACTTCCTGTCAGGCATTTACACACTTTGTAAAAGTTGCAGTAACTCTGATAAAAGGATAAGTGATACCTCCAGACTTTTGCTCCACAAAAGACCCCCCCCCCCCCCCCCCCCCCCCCCCCCCCCCCCCCCCCCCCCCCCCCCCCCCCCCCCCCCCCCCCCCCCCCCCCCCTGCTTACTTCTGTAAACTTTTTTTGCCTTGAAAAAACATATCCTCATATAAACTCTGTTGTGCCTAACTCTTTGTTACTTATCACAGCAATTTGACTTGTTTTTCTGCACCAGTTTTCTTGGTGGTTATAATGTCTAGCAACTGTTTTGGTGCCTTGAATTTTTCTTCACATAAACTTAATTTTTGCTTCACAAAATTTACCCTTGTTGACAGTTTAAAATGAGTAACTTTGGAAAAAAAATATGATCTTCATTTAAGCTTGACCTTTAGTCTGTCCAGAGTTACTGGTCAAGGCCAAAGTTGTTGAACATCAGTTTATCAAATATACAGGCAGTTAGGACAGTTCTATTTTATCAGACCTTAAATCAATTAGTAATATAGTTTATTCACCCTTTAATATGTCAGGTAAAATGACTTCAACACGTTTAAAGAAGTACTAAAAAGATAAAACATACATTAAATACTCTTCAACAGCACAATAACAACCACACATAGTAATATTACACATGGTAGATGCATAAAACCGAACAAACAAGCCCATCTTTTTCGTTTGCTTGCTCTTAAAGCCCCTAACTCAATGCAACCATCCGACAAGTGTACAGTGTTAGTCAAGCGTGACGGCAACAATAGCTGGACTGCCATATGACTATACTATGATTTATAGAAGCTGGGTAGGCTACAAGCTAACAGGCCTTAAATTGAAACAAAAAAGTCAAACTGATTGAGGTGACAACAGTGTACATATCTAGTCTGAAAAACAGTGTTTCTTATATCCTGAATGCTGGATAATTTTATGCTTTGCCATATCTAACAAACACAATATGCATTTTTACAAGTTTCTCTTAAATCTGATTTTAATTTATAGGTTATAACTTTAACTATTATTATTGGCACAATTTATAACCACAACACTAATAAAACATTTATGTAAGTGCTTTAACACTGTAAATAGTTTGACATTAAATATCAATACTTCATTTGAGTGACTGCAAATTTGAACCTGCACATTTTGGCACCTGCACATTTTGACACCTGCGCGTTATGACCTGCACATTTTCCAAAAATGTGCGCACATTTTGACCTGCACATTGTGGCACCTGCACTTTTTAAAAAAATGTGCGCACATTTTGCCCCGCACATTTTCAAAAAATGTGCACACATTTTGTCCTCCACATTTTGGCACCTGCACATTTTCAGAAAATGTGCGCACATTTTCGAGCACATTGTGCAAAAAACGCACTCATGCCCGTCTCCAATTTTGGTCCCATAGTTGTTCACAAAGCGATTTCTGCAGGACTACCAAGAGCTGCAATGTTACTTGTGTAACAAAGAAAACAATTGTTTGCGCATAATCTAAAGTCTAAGACTTCTGTATAATCACAAGCTGCCTTTAGATCATTGATATGCATTAACAAGGGCATCTACAATTGAAATAAATCCTAAATGTTGTTGTTAAGATGAAAACATGGTGGGAAGTTTATTTACTTTGTTCAGCTTGGACCGTAATTCCCACAACTCTGCAAGAGAAAATGACACAATGATCATTCCGTAAATCAAGAAGTTTTAACACCACTGTCCTAGGCCTGAGAACTAGTCTCGATAAAACATTAAGTGACCTTTTTAAACAAAAAGGTTCCCCACCCTTGGTCTATATGAATAACCATTGGATAGGGTTTTCCTTTTGTCAATCAACAACATTGGAAAAGCTAACTTCATATTTTCATGTATACATCATACTAATTGAAGTTCCTTATCATAGGTTTCCACAAAAAATACAACAAGAAGAAAGGCAAGAGTTTAACAATATGTGAAATGCTAGTTGAAACATTAAAGAAAAGTACAGCAGAAAAGAGACCACAAAAATTTGTGCAAGCATTGAAGCAAATAGGTAGGCTGTTTTTATATTTAAAACAAATCCATTAATATTAGGTTTGTTTAAAAGGATTTAGTTTGGCAGCTAACCTTGAACATCATATTTAGTTTCAATGAAAATAGCAACCCACCTATAACAATTTTCAACTTGTTGTTCAACAAAGGCAAGGAAGATTTGGCAAATCTTGCTCACAGTTTTCTTGTTGTGAAAGAAAACAAAAATTTGCAGTGGATTGTACGAAAATGGACCAGTCTTAAAAGTCTTGAAAATGTTTGCGGTGACTTGCATTTTCTTTTGCCCATGCAGTAAGTTAAACATACTACAATGTTTTCAAAATTTGACTGGCCAAACAATATCACCTTTTACAGATATATTTACTTACTATTCAATAAATTTGTCCTTAAAGCAGCAACAATCTTAAAATTTAAAAAGTTACATGAATGAAAGTATATAAATTCATGTTTGGTTATCATTTTTCAGCACTGAGAGTCAAAATGAGATACTTTTTCACATTGCCTGTGAGGTTGCTAAGGCTGAGAAAGATTCTGCAACTATTGAAATCATGATCAGGGAGCTTCAAACAAGTTATCATAAACTTTATCCTAAAGACAAGGTTTAAACTTTAACATTTTTATTGGTCCCTTTCCCTGAAGGGGATACATATTGTTTTTGTTCGTATTTTTTTTCTGTCTAAGGCTGGTTTGTAACGCCCATTTGGTCAAGAAAGAGTGCTTAAAATTTATTCAAATTTGGACCAATGTCAGTTATTAACCGATCCTCCTTAAGTTTGATTCCGAATGACCCAGGGATTCACCCACAGGCCCCCGAAACGTAATTTTTTAAACGAGGGTTTGGTCAAGAAAGAGTGCTTTAAATTTATTCAAATTTACATAGATGTTAGCAAATAATCCAAATTTAATCCTCCTGAAGTTTGACCCCAAATGACCAAGCGATTCACCCACAGCCCCTTAAATGTAAATTTTTTATATCGGCTTTACTGAATAAAATACCTAATCTAGGAGTTTCATGCTGTGTTAATTGATACAAAAAAGGTATTCTATAGAATTTTTCAACTTTATATTGGATTCACTCCTAAAACCCCGAAATAATCAGTTTTAGATTAAGGTCAGAAATACAAGCCCAAATGTGCTGAAATGTTTAACACTGGGTCACTTGTTTGTTATCTAAAATATCAGACAAATCTACCAGGTGGTTATCCATAGGCCTACACCTCAAAATGTGTGTTAAAACGTTTACTAAATCTTGTGATGGAGTTTGACGCTATATCACTCTGGTCCCAGGGGAGTAATTCACTGATTTACAGCTCAATGCACAGTGGGTAATACGCACAGCGATAGCCCCATTTTTGTTTAACGTCATGTTTACAATGGAGATAGTGATTATGCTGACGGAAACGAAACCGTGAAATTGTGGACAACCTTTTTTTGTTTCGCGCTTTGTTTTCACCCAGACGCGAAAGAGTTTGTCATTTATAATCTGTGATACGATACGGTGTAGTCTATTTATGCATATTTTATACAAGCTTGGTTTTGTAGTTTATATGCAATGGCAAAAAATAGCAAAAAGTCTGGATTTCCTAGAATCTAAACATAGCCAGAACATTAATTTGCCGTAAATCTGCACAAACATTTTGCATACAAAAAAATATGCAAAATGTTTTGCATACAAAAAACAATCATATGTGTAGATCAAATTATGTGTATAGTAAATTGGTGAATATATTATAGAATATATATTCTGGAAGTATATTAGAAAGCAGAGCTAGTTTTATGGCTTGTTATTGCCAATTAAAACCACAATAATATAAATATTTACTTTATGGTAACTGAGGTGTGACCTGACAAATGAGGACTAGTAAATTGAAACCATTGAATGTATTTTTAGGCAATGCCACAAACATCAACTGTTAACTTTTTGAGGCCAATGCTGACCCGTGAGATCACTGTCCAACAGTGTGGGGAAATTGCAAAACAACTTGAAACCTCCAAATATGTGTCAAAAGGTATTGATCTAACATAGAACCAACCAAAAACACATAACAATTTTTATAAACAGGTCAGTGTGGTAAGATTTTGAAAACAAATACTGAAGGATGTGCAGTAGACTTGCTTTGTGGATCCATAAAAACAAGCAAGGAGGGATGGGAAAAAGAACTAATCAGTGCTGTAAAAAACACAACGGGTAAAATCACAAGAAGTTGCTAACAACCCTGTTGACATCCCTCCATGTGTAGTTATACCCATTAGTTTGGTCACCCCAAAAATAACATTTAAAACTTACCTGTCATTTGTTTTTAGGGGAAATGCGGGCAAAAATTGTGGAATGTTGCCTTTACAATAATGCAGCAAAAATGTACCAATGGATTTGTTCAAAATGGTCAGATCTTCTTCCCATGAGGCCAATACAGAATCAGTTTGACCAGCAATATCCTGGAGTGTTGAGGTAAACAAATATTTAGAAATATTGGTTTAAATATATATGTTTGATGCAAATTCCATTTGCAGAATATCTTCTGGAAGGGATTGGCTACTAAATGCAATATATGCTGTAAGCTCAAAAGGTGCTGGTGAAATTGGGATGTTTGCTGATTTGTGCAATAAAGGTCTTCAAGGGCTTTTAACAAATCAAACCCTTGCAACACAAACTTTAAATGAGGTAAGTACTTATCAAGCGCACCAATTTGCATCCAATTTTATGGGAGCGCATAAAATATGTGTACGTATACAAAACTTTTTTTTTCTTTTTTGTAATTCATTTGGCACAAGTTGATGTCAGATCCAATCAAAAGTAAAAAGTAGATTTTGACAAGACAGAGTCACTAACTAAAACAACATTGGACTCAACAGTTAGAAAAGCAGTCCATTGATTTAAGCCTATATTTTAAGGATACCCTTCACACCAGATCTCAACTGGAAAAGCAGTGTGTTCCATCACCAAACATGGTAAAATAAAATATAGTGTCATTTTCCCACAAAGGATTTTGGTTAATCACACATGTATCAAATTTGTCAAGCTTTCATGTTAAACCAGATTATTTTTAAAACATATGAAAGACTGACATTTGGAAACTAAGTTTTTCATGTAATACAACAGCTTATATATTCAACTAGAAACTTTTGTAACCTCAAAAAATATTTTTTTAAATTTAGGCAGCCAATCTGACAAAGCAACCATTTGAACAGGTAGGTTTTCTTTAAATACTGTAATCGATATAAGGTTTTCTGGCTAGTTATTTAAAGGTCACATACCACTTCAAACAAAGAGGTTATTTTGAATAAAATTGTGATTTTGTGACATGATAATGTGGCTTGTATATTGTACGGTTTTAATGGACAAACAATATTTGCTGAGAAGAAAATAGTCTTCATGGATGTTTACAAATGCTTTGGATTTAAGAATACCACAGTGGCACTGGAGAGTTAAAAAATAGGAATTGTAATAAAACAAACTTTCTTATTCACTACATCAGTGGTTCTCAAACTTTTTTTTTGTTGCAATGCCCTTTGGAAAAGTTTTCTCGACTTGCGACGCACCAGCAAATAAAAGTTAATGAGGAAACTTATACTTAAAGTTGTGTTAATTGATACAACAACAAAAAGCCACAAAATGGAACTATTCTGCAACGCCCTTGGAAAATTAAAATGACGCACCAGGGCGTCGCAACGCACAGTTTGAGAACTACTGCACTACATGAACAAAAACAATTTATGTAATTTTTAGGCAGAAAATTTGACAGATGTTCATACTGCAGAAAAAGGTAAAATTATCTGTTTTAAATCGGAATTTGTTAATGACAGCTTAACTTTCACAATGTATTACACTAGGTGAAATTTCTTCAAGCAAAATCATTGATGGGTTAAAAACACAAGTTCCAGAGCCAACAAAAGGTATTGGTGATTTTTTACACATGTCTAAAGCAAGTGATTGTTAAACAAATGTATCAACAGTACTTTTACAATGTACAGTAAGCGTTTAAAGTTCTCATATGTTTTATATATTTGTAATTATGCTGTCTGAACCATAGCTTACTTCCATATTTTTTTCCTTTTGCTTCAATTTTTTTAAATTTACATACATGTTAGTCAGTTGTGCAAAGTTGATCCTCCCAAAGTCTTATACTGGTTTCCCTGAAGGGGACATATATTGATTTTACTCAAATTGTTTGTTTTTTTCTTCCTTTTTTTCCCCAAAGTTTGTTCGACTCGTTTTTCCATCAAATGTTTGATGGATTTGGCTGAAATTTACACAGATGGTAGATATATTCATGTAGATGTGCATCCCACTTTGTTTTTGTTGATAACCCCAGTATTTACCCCGCTAGCCCCCTAAAATGGGTGAGTTTTTAAACAGTGTCAGAATTGGCTGAAATTTGGATTTCTTGTATAGTATGCCATTTATAGGTGTCGATTGTTGTGTTCAACCCTGTAGTCCTAACATTTACCCCACAAGCCCCTAAAGTGTAAAACGTATTTGTATGTTACTGGGCACCACAAACGAAAGATTTCTTTGGAGCAATAGTGTTACAAGGGCAACCAGTTGTATGTTGCTCGTTGGTGGGTTGCTTGGTGGTCGTTTTTGCGCCATGGCAGTTAGGGGCTTGTTAACAGCCCTATGACGTCAGAAACATTAACGGTTGTTGCTCAAAACACCTCTAGTGGTCGAAATTTTAAACATTGGCAGATTGGGCTGAAATTTTGCAGTACTATTGATTGAGTCATTGTGGTTTTTATATATTTTTTAGTTTGTGTGTCGAACCCAATTAGTTGCCCTACTAGCCCCCTAAAATGGGTCAGTTTTTTAAAACGTTAAATAGGACATACTTCAAACAATATCTGGGGTGAATCTAATTTTATAGTTTGTATTCTACATAGTATTATTATTTAAGCCCAGTGCCGATCACTGTGTTTTACCTTACAACACCCGACTTTCTCATGGTTATCTCTTGAATTGCATTATTTTCAACTTTGCATGTGTGGGGACCCATGAGTTTTTGCCTGCAGAAACGACTAAAGTTATAAAAGACGATGGCTAATATGGGACCCAATACAAAATAAGCATAGGAAATATATTAATGTTTTAAAATAGGTTATAGTGTAAATGCAACAACAAAATGTGCTAAGCCACCCTTCTAGTTTTATAACACATAAGGTGATGTTTTTCTGACACCTAAAATCAAGCAATAGGAATGAATGGGTGAAAATGGGTGAATCCAACTCAAAGTCACAAATGATTTTAAAACACTTCACAATGCACCAACCTTCTGTGTCATGCACGTTTATGCAGCCTTTTTGAAAACTTGCAATTTTGGGGCCTGTGGTTAACCTGGTTCAAACTTCTGAAGAATCAACTTTGAAAAATAAATACAAAGCACCCTTTCTTGTCCAAATGCATAAAACAAACCAGAGTTAGACAGAAAAAATAATTAATAAAACATAAGGACAAAACTAACACATGTCCCCTGTAGGAAAGGTGACTCATAACAAAAAAAAATCCTTAAAACTAGTAAGAAAGGTAAGGGGCATGATTTAGTATAAAAATGCTACCACATTTGGTCATTTTATTGACAAGTGGTTAATATTTTTCAGCAAAGATGGGGGGGGGGGGGGGGGGGGGGGGGGGGGGGGGGGGGGGGGGGGGGGGGGGGGGGGGGGGGGGGGGGGGGGGGGGGGGGGGCTGACGCACATACATAAGGTCAACATAAAACTGTGCTAAGCCATTTTAGTATTTATTACTATGCTAGTGTTTCAGTAACAATTCATTTATTCCTGTATAATTGTCAAAAAACCTTGAACTGATCTTAGGTGCGGATTCCTTGACAATATTGAATGAAACAAATTCAGGCAGTAAGTAGAGTAATACTGTAAACATTTCTTAATTTGCAACGACATTGCAGCACTTTGCTTTTTATCTCTACAGCTAAAACCAATAAAAAGAAGTTGACACAGATTAAGGAAACTACTGACACTACAAAAACATCAAAATCAAGCTCTTCAAACAGTAACTGCATTAGAGCTATAGTTTTAAATACACATGTTTTTGGGGAAAAAAAGAAAAAAGGTTCCAGCACAAAATGTGAAACATTTGCAAGATATGCTTTTTTTGCGGGGGGGGGGGGGGGGGGGGGGGGGGGGGGGGGGGGGGGGGGGGGGGGGGGGGGGGGGTTTGTATAGGTGATATAAAGGATGATGAAAAACAGCAAAATATTGAGGCACTAACTGTTATGGAAAACACAAATAAAGACAAACTTCAAACAGGAGAAGTAAGTAATCAGCAATGTGTTTTGAGTTCACTTCAGAAATATAGTAGGTGATAATTATGTACTCAAGTTTAAGTTGGCCAAATCATTTCTGGTAAAATTTTTGGCATTATTTTTTGGTGAAGTTTTGAATTTATCTTTTTGTGGGTCCTCTTCCCTGAAGGGGACACATATTGTTTTTGTCTATACATTTTTTCATTTTTTTCAGTCTAGCGCAGATTTGTTCCCATGTTTTGGTCAAGAAAAAATGGGTCAAACTTTTTTAAATGTACACACATTATAGATATTGGTGGGCTATCTTTAGACCAATATCTATAATGTGTGTAAAAATGTGAATTTGACCCCGTTTGATCCCTCGGTTCACCCACAGCCCCCCAAAGCGTGAAATTTTTAAAATGGCTATACTTGCAAAAGCAGATGATTCTGGAATTTCATACTTTTTTTATTGGTACATTGCAGCGTATTTTAAAGTATTTTGTAATTTGAAGTTGTATATATCCATTTTCACCCCTTTACCCCCAAATTTTTACCCCTTTTGTTTGTTCACATGTTAATGAGGTCAGAAATACAAGACTTAACCTGCTGAAATTTTAAACAGCTGTGGATAGGGTGCTCCTTAAAATTTTAGTGCAATCGGCTCAGTAATTACTCTTTACAGCCCCAAATATGTCTTTTGTCAAATTTGTGCTCGCTCAGTGCATAGCTATGGGAGTGATTGGCAATAGTGGCGTATGAAAAAATGCCTCTGCTTCACGCATGAACGCAAAATATATAATATTTTTTCACTTGACCATTTTCTCACTGGTTGGAATTACGATGTTAGTTATATTGCGCTGTAAACGTTAATGTAGGTCAACTTATTCGTGTTTCGAAACGCAGAGCG
>QLIY01002222.1:0-14993 GCA_003260075.1 Phallusia mammillata | reverse complement strand
TCTGCTTGCGGAAACAACTAAGGTTATAAAAGATGGTGGATGATATGGGACCCAAATTAAAATAAGTGTCGGATGTAAATATATGTTAAGAAATAGGTCACAGTGTATGTGCAATGGCAATATGTGCTAAGCCACCCTTCTAGTTTATATTAACTGTTGGAAGAGCAATACTCATTTATACATTATTCCTGGCAGCGATATCTTTTTTATGTAGCACAAAAGTCTAGTTTTATCTTTTTAATCAAGTTATAGCACTGTGTAAAATCAATTTAGCTTTCACTTCAATGATTGTAACTGAAATCACATTTAAATTTGCAGCCTTGTTCTTTACTACTACGTTGCACTGAGTTCAGCTCATAAGAAGATGATTTTCCTTCTCAAAGACCAACTTGCTCTTGTAAGTAACCTTGAGACTGGAAGAATGTTTTTAGACATTTTTGGGTTTTAAACCATTACACTACTGGCATAGGTTTTTACGGAACATGTGATCCAAAAAAATTTTAAACAACAAAACTGACATAAAAGGCTTGTGATTCAACTTTTGGCGCATTCTCCACTGAGCCTGCGCAGCTCAGTTAGTAAAGTGCGAGTCACGGAAAAACTCCTGTCGTGGGTTCGAATCCCAACACAGTCTAGATTTATCTTGCAATATGGAAATGCTGGTTGATTTCGGATAACAACTAATATCCCTGACATACTGTAATGACAATATGCACAAGTGCTGATACTTACCAAATATTGAGTCTCAGGACTTTGGATGGAAAATGCCACTTTTCATACACATCAATTTGTTAACAAACAAATAATATTTCAACAGGAAGGAAAAGACAAACAATTCCTGCTCAACCGAGTGAACAAACTTTCTGCCAAATTACAAAATTCGGATGCATGGTAAGTAGACACTAGGGGGGTTGTCTGTCAGTAAAATCCCAAAACTTTTCTGAGAAAAAAATGATCATATTTGCTTACACAAAATGTTCGAATTTTTTTTCTTAAGATAAACATTGCATAGCAGGGAATATTACAGAATTTTTTTAGTATTATTTTCTTTTATCTAGTTATTTTATAAACACTGTTGGACAAAAAATATATTTACATTAAACTGATCAAATCAGGATTTTGCAGTTTAATAAATAAATGTTGTTTGGTGTGAAAGGGTTAAGCAAAAACCATATCAGATTGATCCACATTTGCTCATACAAAAAGTTTGAATTTTTTTTAAAACTTCAATTACATCTACAGAAAAAAATGTTCCATTTCATCTTGATAAGAATGGCCAACAAAGTTCATTTACAAACCCTGTCACGTGAACAATATTTGTATGAAATCGCAGCCGTATTGAGTTGCTGGAACCAATATTCTGCAAATAAATTTCAACACATTGTTTGTGTACAGGGTCGAGCAAAAACCATTCAAGCAAGCTGTAGTGCCAAGCAGTGGCAGAGACAGTGGCGTCGACAACCAGGGATACGTTCGCGGGTCAACCGCAAGTTCTCTGCCCGGACAGACTGACCGAGAATCAAACCATGGGGCATCAATCCACGGTGAATCAGACGGCCAACAATAATCAGAAAAATGTAAATTTACCTTTTTTACCAGCAGTTCAAATGTCAGGTTGAAATGGACAGAACTCCTCATTGTTTTTTACAACACCACCAATTTTTATGTCATAGATTTTTATGTAGTTTTACCGGGTGGTGAAATTAAAAAAAATTGTTAGTCGTTTTATCACAAAAGTGATATTTTTTAGCCGGTTCTGTTACAATAAGTCCATTGACAGTAACCAGTAATGCTAACCGGTTCGCTGATGTCATAAAATTTTGTGAGTATCGGTGCGAACTGGCTTAATCCCACCACTGGTTTTACCCCCAAACATATTCTGATGTATTCCCGCCTAAATGTACTTTTACAAACCGTCCGTAGATGGGAACATAACACACAGTTAGGAACCCTGTTTTATGTGCTTTCTGTTTTAGTATTGCAGGGCTGTATTACTTATACTGGTGCAGTCATTTTTCACTGTTAGTTGGTTTACTTGTGTGTTTAGATGCGCTTATAATTGAAAACTGATTGGCTATTTATGCTTGGCTAAATGTTGTTTTTACTGAAGATATTTGCAACGAGTTCAAAGGGGTTAATGAATTTTTAAAGCACTTCTATCTGCAATGTAAATATTTGGTATATCCTGCCAAAGTGTGCCTTTTAACGTAGATATTCACTGTATTACCGTGCTCAAAAAGTATTTGTTTACACTGCGTAGTGCCTTTTAACCCAGAAAAATCAGTTGTATTGCCATGACAGAAAAATGCCACATGAAAATTCACATGTCATTTCGTATTTCCGTAGTAAATTGTGATTTAACGGCGTTTCTCTTGACACTTGGGGTGTAGGCTTACTTGAACTTTTGTTGTTGTTTTTTATTTAGCAAATGCAAGTTATAATTCCATTGTTTTACATTTTTACAATTTATTATTGTTGCGTTATTGTTTGTTTGGTAGTTCATCAACGAGATGAGTACCAATGTTATGGTACTAAATTGTAATCAACTTTAAATTGTAAAAAAATGTGTCATTTTGTGTTTATGTCAGTTTAACAGCTTTGTCCCAACTATACTGAGGCGGAGACCTCTTAAAAATCATTAAGATTGTTGAAAGCCTTGTTCGCAAGGTTATTGGTTCTAACCCTGTCTCAGCTGAGCGAAAAAATTTGAGCAGCATTGCTCCAACCCAGTGGAACCTGATGGGTTGAAAAGTTAAATTGAAGTCACCAACTTCATAAAACCAAATAGAAAATCCAATGGACTTGCAATGAGATGAACTGTAGACTCATTGTAAGTATATTGCCCTTAGATGTTGCCTCATGCACCGCAGATAAAAATGTAATGAACAAGCAATAGCTACTAACTGTAAACAGATGTAAATGTATTTTGGACAAGACAACTGTGTCAAAAGTAGTACAATCATGTCTTGGTTGCTTCTGTTTTCCTGAGCAAGAAACTTGAGTGATATTGCTCCAACCAAGTAAAAACCCTGACCAGCTGAACTAAATAGAAGTCTTGAAATTCATAAACATCACACAAAAAAGATTCGATAAGATGGGGAGCTCTATCAGTGTACACAAATTATCCTCAGTGAGCATAATTCATTCAGGCTTGGCCGGCCACAGGGCAAAACCTAAAACAAATCAACCTTAAGTATATTTTAGCTTGCATCGTATGATCCAATTATGATCAGTAACTGGATTTCATAGATAGTCAAAGGATGGGCCTCATCTGAACTTTGGGGACTGAAGGTAAAAAATATAACCAAATTATTTGCATCATTTTGTGTAGGTTGAACAAAAGGCTATGAAAACCTTATTTTAGATAAAAAGTTGAACAACATTGCAAATTTCTGATAAGTTTATGTGGCATTCAAAATTTCAGCTGAATTTGGATTTAAAGTTGTTTTTTATCCTTGTTTGAAACGGAAGTTTTTTGCCCAAAACATCACTGTCCTGGAGACGGATGAGATCAGCGTAAAAACCCTGTTTCTTTTTTAACTCTTCATGATTGCCAACCTGAAAAAGTATTAAATTTAATATGTATTGAAAAATAAACCAAGAACTATCTATAAACTTCATATTATGCCTGGCAGCAATAGCTTATGTATTGATTTGAGCCATAGGTTTGATCAAATGGTTTAAATATCCTAATTTATGGGCAGCATTGTCAATTCCCTGTAGCATTTTTATTTGGAAACTTCACATGTTTAAATATTAGCTTTTTGACAATAATAACAAATGTATTCTGACATTTTATAATCCAACACCACCCACCTCAACTACAGACCCATGTTTCATGACAGCGATGACGTCAGCATTTCTGATTGTGCTGAGTCGGTGTGCAATGATAAGAACTGTCCTGTTTGTCATAACATGATCCAATGCATTCTGTACCAATCTTTCGGACTCTGCATCTAGAGCACTGGTGGCTTCATCTAGGATCAAAATACCTGAGAAATTATAGAAGAGTGGTTACTTTATGAAAACACCTGATGTTTTAATACAGTGGTTTCCGAACGTTTTTTGAACAAACCCAAATGTATAACTGAGTATTGCTCATCCAGCAGTTTTATTGTAAACAATCGACGTTTCGACGTCCTATACAAGACGTCTTCATCAGGATAATGACATAACTTGCAGGACAAACCCAAATGTGTTTAAAATGTGCTTCTGCCTTTGCCTGCAACCCATGGATATGCCTAGTTGATGAGTGCGTTATGCTCACAATGAGTCCGCCGTCGAGCTGCCTGTTTTTATTTCAAGTCCGTTGATCATATTTTATTGGATTTTTTCGGTTTTAGGCAGTGGGTGACTTCAATTTAGTTCCACCCATCGGGAACCACTGAGTTGGAGCAATGCTGCTAGCTCAGGGAAACACAAGCGACCGAGATAGGATTAGAACCAATGACCTTGTGACCACAAGGCGTTTGCGCTAACCACTCGGCCAACTTAGTTACAATTTTAGTTACATGTTATTCAAACGAGAAAAAAAATCTTTGTCTTTTCTAGGTTTAAGTATCAAACAATAAGTATCAACATTATTTTGTGCTAAAAATTGTCATCAACAAATTGCCTCTTTAAATTGTAGATAAACAATATGATCTAGCATTACTTGGATTTTTAAGCAGAGCTCGGGCAATTGCAATTCTCTGTTTCTGTCCACCAGATAGCGCTGTCCCTCTCTCGCCAACCACTGTGTTGTAACCATCGGGAAATTTTTCAATGAAAGAATCTGCGTTTGCTAATTTTGCAGCTTCTTTCACTTCAGTAAGGGTTGCCTCAGGTTTTCCATACAAAATACTTTCCTCAATTGTTCCCGAAAATAGAACTGGTTCCTGGTATGTAAAAACCCAGTATATTGTATGTACTCAAGCTATATTGAGTAGAACTTTAAAAAAATGTCACATGAAAGAAAAATATTGTACGATTATTAGAGTTAACAAAAAAGATTACAATTTTATAGGCACAGTAAACAGTAATTTTGCTTTCAGGGTGGTAAAACTGTTTCTACTTTATGCCAATAAAAATGAATGTACATATTTAACAAAAGCTGGGGGTTTACAAAGTGAGGTTGACAAGATAAGATTATTCAAAACAAAACCGCATGAGAAACTAACTTGGGCATACAAGCAAATGCCTTTGCACTTATCACCAATATACATGCCACTGTTGAAAAATACCAAAAGCCAGAATCCCCCCCCCCTACAAAGTGAGGTTGACAAGATAAGATTATTCAAAACAAAACCGCATGGGAAACTAACTTGGGCATACAAGCAAATGTCTTTGCATTTATCACCAATATACATGCCACTGTTGAAAAATACCAAAAGCCAGAGCGTAAACAGTTGTGCTTGCCTGGTTAATGTAGCCAATCACTTTTCCTCTGAGCCACGATGGATCTAACTCTCTGATATCGATGCCATCCAAGGTCACCTGACCTGATGTGGGTTCATAAAATCGTTCGGCAATACTTGCAAGAGTTGATTTACCTGCAGATTAACAAGTGACTATATTCAAAGATTTGTGTGCCACATGACCTATTTAAAATAATAAACAGGCACATTAAGCACAAGATTTTATAAACAGCAAACTTAGTCAATATATTTCACCTGAAAAATGTTAAAGGCTATGCCCAAAACTGTTTGCTTGCCCAATTTGCAAGTTTACTAGTTACTTATCAGATGTCCAATTCTACTTCAGTATAGTTTTATTAATTTACCAATGTACGTTAGTTAAAAATCGAGGTGCATCATCATATTTCAATTTGTTGCTTACTAAAACACATGGAAACTGGGATTAGAACCACCAATCTAGCAAGTTGACAAACTGAAACAACTTTATCCAAGTAAAAATTTTGTCAATATTATTTCAAACCTAATTTAACATCTAAAACTGATGTACCTGCCCCAGATAATCCACAGAGTGCAACTTTTTGGCAAGGTTTAATGTCAAGATTTACTCCTTGCAGAACATCCTGCTCTTCCCCCCCCCCTCCAAGTAAAAATTTTGTCAATATTATTTCAAACCTAATTTAACATCTGAAACTGATGTACCTGCCCCAGATAATCCACAGAGGGCAACTTTTTGGCAAGGTTTAATGTCAAGATTTACTCCTTGCAAAACGTCCTGCTCTGGTCGTTGGGGATATTGAAAGCAAACGTCTTGAAACTTTAAGTGGCCAAATAAGCAATGGTAGGGAATTTTTCTTCCCCCTTTAATGGAAATTCTGCAAAAACCAAGTTTGCAAATGATAAATAAAGTTTCATGGTACACCAAGCCCATAGAAGGTGTCATGCTAAAATTGGTCATATAGTTTTATAATATGTCAAGCCTATTAAAGGCGGTCTCCCAAGCATTCTCATACGACATATAACACCTTCAATGGTACTGGTGTACAATGATTTAAGAGTAGGCTGCATTGCTGTATATGGAAGATTCATTGCTAATACCAGTAATGAATATATGTTCATCTTTGAATGATTAAGAAGTTATGTTGGTTTGTTTGGGGATTAAACTAAGACAACCTACTATGTCAGTGCAAATGATTCTAGTTAACTGCAATTTCTTTTCACCTACTCTGGTTTTGAGCTGATGTATTCGAAAACCCTCGACCCAGCGCTGACCCCTCGAACTGCTGATCCGGATAAAACTGACAGCGAGGCAAGAGATCGTTGGATCATTTGCGATGAGACAAGAAAAGACATCAACTGACCTGAAAGTAGTACATAGCTTTAAGCCACCAACAAGACATTGCCATAGTGGCAGGAAAAAAGTATTTTAAATAAACCATGTGGTATACTGATAATAATGCTTTTACATAGTGCTGTAACGTCGTAGAGCATGGGTGGGCAACCTGTGTTACTGTGGGGCCAACTACAAATGTCAAAATTGGATTGCGGGCCGCACCTGTGTATAACACAAGGTGATTTTACTTTGTTGCTTACCAAATACGCTTAACTACAAGTAAAATTCGCATTTGATTCCAGCCACATTTACCCCCCCCCCTGCTAAAATTGGTCATATAGTTTTATAATATGTCAAGCCTATTAAAGGTGTTTTACCAAAATAGGGTGGTCTCCCAAGCATTCTCATACGACATATAACACCTTCAATGGCACTGGTGTACAATGATTTAAGAGTAGGCTGCATTGCTGTATATGGAAGATTCATTGCTAATACCAGTAATGAATATATGTTCATCTTTGAATGATTAAGAAGTTATGTTGGTTTGTTTGGGGATTAAACTAAGACAACCTACTATGTCAGTGCAAATGATTCTAGTTAACTGCAATTTCTTTTCACCTACTCTGGTTTTGAGCTGATGTATTCGAAAACCCTTGAACCAGCGCTGACCCCACGAACTGCTGATCCGGATAAAACTGACAGCGAGGCGAGAGATCGTTGGATCATTTGCGATGAGACAAGAAAAGACATCAACTGACCTGAGAGTAGTACATAGCTTAAAGCCACCAACAAGACATTGTCATGACCAAACATAGTGGCAGGAAAAAAGCCATAGTGGCAGGAAAAAAGAATTTTAAATAAACCATGTGGTATACTGATAATGCTTTTACATAGTGTTGTAACGTCGTAGAGCATGGGTGGGCAACCTTTGTTACTGTGGGGCCAATTACAAATGTAAAAATTGGATTGCGGACTGCACCTGTGTATAACACAAGGTGATTTTACTTTGTTGCTTACCAAATACGCTTAACTACAAGTATAATTCGCATTTGATTCCAGCCACATTTAGCCAGGTCGCAGAAAACTAGCACCAGGCGCATTAATCAGCTCAAAAATATGTAATAATTGGACTCATGTGCCAGTACTTTTGAAATCCAAGTGTCTCTGCGGGCCGCAGGTTGCCCACCCCTGTCTTAGAGTGTAGCTGAACTATCCAGTGAAAACCAGTAAACAGGGAGCTAGAAAGAATTTAACAAGAAAATAAGCTGTTGCGTTTTACAAACCAGGATTTAGTTCATTTGTTGTGACCAGAAATCCTCCAGCAAATATAACACCAAGCACCATTCCATTGAGAGCAATGTTTGTTGCAGCTTGAAAAACACCAATTCCAAGTCCAAGGTACTGGATAAAAAAATGTAGAAGGTTATGGGCATACCCCCCCCCCCGCAGCTTGAAAAACACCAATTCCAAGTCCAAGGTACTGGATAAAAAAACGAAGAAGGTTATAGGCATATATGGTGTGTTGTAGTGTAAAAAAAGTTCGGTAACTTTTCCCACCAACCCCCCACACAACTGTGAACACAATGCAGATGACATCATGTTCTGAAATATAAAAGGCCGTTGCCGCAGCATATCTAACCCTGACTATTTTCAGCTTTATAATTGCTCTAGTATAAATGCATCACTGTTCTTTCTTTAGCCAAGTTTCTTTAGCCAACATCTTAAATCTCTACTGTAGCTATAAGAAAATTGTCAAAATGGCGATGCAAATAAAAAGATTTGTCTGCATATGGCACATTTGTGTTTTTGGTATCATGCTGTTACTTAACATTACCATTACTGTACCTGTACCCTAGCATTAATATTGACAACTTTAACAAACTCCTAGTTATATACAGACTCCCTTACAACGGCAGATAGCTTACCTGACTAACTTGGCAAGACTTCTGAGCAAGTTTATTGTAATGATCCTCTTCTAAGGGTTCGTTGGCAAAAGCTCGAACTGTTCGAAAATTTGAAATCACCTCATTTGCTTTGGCAGTTGCATCTGCTGTGTGTTTCTGAGAAAGTCTGTAAGAATGTAATTATGCGACAATGTAGAAAAAACAAATTAGTATTAGAGTATTGCCTATCTTAGCAGAATTTTGATCAAAAATGCAACAGTTTTAACACTTCTGACGGTGGTTTCACATAAAAGGTACAGTGCCACAAAAACATAATATTTTAATTAAAATCTAAAATTTAGTTATTTTAATTTTTTGGTGCAGCAAGATGATAATAATTTAACTATGCATGTTGTGTTTATCTGCTAAAATTGCTTAAAATTTGTTTCCAACCACAACCATGAAATAGTGCCATTCACTGTGCACTGTAACTAAAACATTTGTGCATGATACCTGTGTTTGTTTTGTACTTACACAGATAAAACTCTCAATGAGGCCCCAAAAGCAGCTCCACATGCAACAAGAAATGGAATGGACACACCAAGTACAATTGTCAGAGTAGGAGAGGTAGCATAGAGAGAAAATATGCACCCAGATGTTTGAGCAACACAACGGATTCCTTGTGAGATGCACAGCTTAAAGGAACTTTTAAAATCCTGAAAAACAATTTCAACAAATTTTTGCTGCACATATTTTTTGTTTAAACATGTGGTGCAATAAAATCTGATTAATAGCATACCAGTTAGTAGCATAATCCATTTATTTGCATAGGGACTCAAAACTGTGTCCCCTTTTAGCCAGGAGATCAGGGGTGGCAACCTTTTGAACAGCGCATGCCAAATTTCGCCTTATTTACATTGGCAATGACTTAGCATGCCAACAGTTTTGTGTAAAATAAAGCTCCAGCCAATTTTAAAGTCAATAACAAAGGAGGCAGAATAAGGTGTATACATTACAACAGCCAGAAACCAACAGTGTATTAGTTTAACTCTATCAAAATGTAGGTAAACATGAATTAGTAAATGTTGGCATGCCATAAAAAATTAACGCTTACCCCCCCCCCCAAAATGTAGGTAAACATGAATTAGTAAATGTTGGCATGCCATAAAAATTAACGCTTGCAGTAGGTGATTTGAACACTGCTTGATTTTATCCAACATACAATACCTGAACATCAGACGTCAGACGATCAATTAGTTCTCCAGTTTTGTGTTCATCGTAAAATGAAACATCCTGATGGAGAAAACTGCTGAAAAGATTTTGTCTCAATTTGCAAGCAACATTTTCACCGACATGACTCAGAAGAGAAATGTACGCAAATGTGGTCACACCCTAAATATATAAAAATATAAGTTTACCTACCTAACAAGTAGATTATAACCAATTGAACTTAAATACAGGCATTGCAGAGTCAGATGGTATAAGCTTTGACTTTGATTTTAGTATATGTACAAAGATGAATGTCTTGTGGCCAGTTAAGCTTATTCCAAAATATAAATTTTTATAGCATTCTTAAAAATTCAGGACACAAAGAAGCCAGATTTTAAATATGACTCTACAAGCCTGATTGCAGTGTAAAGCAATTATGGCAAATCACAAGACTCTTAATTTTAAGGGTTTTAATATAGACATGTAACTGCTCATATAACAAAATTTCGGTTATTTTACCTGGCTCAAGTACACCATGATTAGGTTTCTAACAGGGACTTTCAGAGCTTCCATGTATGCCTGAAAGTTTCCCACACCACCTTGAATGTTTTCGTTGAGTATGTTAACCAGATCACCAAGTGTTACCGGGATACGCATGTTCATCATGGCTCCAAGCAAAGCTGCCTGCAAACATGTTTTTTAAGAAGCATAAAATTTATAAAAATTTACTTGATATTGCATTAGGTGTTAAAAGCATACCCTTAAAACTAACAAAAAGTGCAACTCTTGTGATTAGGTATAGGCCTGTTGCCAAACATTTATTCTCCCCCCCCCCCAAAATTTACTTGATATTGCATTAGGTGTTAAAAGCGTACCCTTAAAACTAACAAAAAGTGGAACTCTTGTGATTACGTATAGGCCTGTTGCCAAACATTTATTCTACTGCCAAATCTATCAGATTTTTAAGCCTTAACTGTAAATTATACACAATATCCAATTACAACCTTCTAATTATAAATATCTTGCCCCAAATAGTCTCTGTAAATATTTTTGGCAACAGTATATGCCATCATCTGTTGACAAGAATTTCCTCAATAAAGTGAGTGTTTTTTGTTAAAGACTTCCCATTTATTTGTAGAGATCCATGCTCAGAATCTGTTACCTTACTTTATTTGTAGATAATCACATTGTATATAAATCAGTTTATTAGACAGTAATTTATCGCCAGTTGCTTTACACTAAACTCATAGGAGGGTGTTACAAGCTTTTTTGCCCATTGTAAAAAGGACATGTAGTTATAACCAAATGTCCATACTGGTAAATATATGCTTTATAATATGCTTGCAAACATGAAAACTTACAACAACTGCCAATGTGAGAGGAAGAAGTTCTGGAACCAAATAATTCCAAAAAAATTCAGACCACGGAAATTTTGTTTCTTCCACACTTTCTGAAAATATTTCAGTTTCTTCTTGTAGACAGTAAACATGGGTGCCTGTAAACATAAAGGCTGATATGAGATATTGCATACAATCAATCTATTATTACATGTTTCTGAAACTGAATTCAGATTAAAATCAACTTTTAATAAAAGAAATTTGCAACACACAACTTTAACTTTACATAAATTTCAAAACTGAACAAATGACTTTGGAACAATCTTTTTATGATTATGGCAGAATAATGCAGAAAGTTAAATAACTTGTTTTGCATAACATACATTTCAAGGCCGTATAAATAGCTGGATTTCTTTACAACATTACAGGTGTTTAATTTTTTTCATGCATTACATGTTTAGGTATTTGGGAAAGTAATTTATTTGTTTTCCTATTTTTAGTATATTTTTCAGTAACCACTAACTCTAGCACACACAAAAATTAGTATAAGTAACGATGTTTGGGAATATTCACATTCTTAAAACACAATAAAATACCTTTGTTTGCTGACAATGCAAGTGCTAATGACGATACTGAAAATCCGCCAACAAAATTTCGTCTTAAGACCTTCAACAAAGACTTTCTAGTCACCAACTTGGAATTCTTTAAATATTTGAGACATTGCCGTACAGGCCTTCGTGGAAGGAACTTAATCGACTGACGAAATAAATTGATATGACTTGATATGTTTCCACAAGTAAACGTTCTTTGCAACTCTCTGCTTTTTAGTAACAAGCAAAAGTTGGCTTGCAAAGCCATTTTTTATTTACTTTTAAATTTTGACATTGAATTCCCACGCTAGGTTAAGTTCTGGGACTTTACCCACAAAAATTTCCCCAACCTGATAAGAAATTTTGTCAAAAATAATTATTGGCAGTGGAAAAAAGTCAAACCCCCAAAAAATTTAAGTTAGGTCATTCGTTGTTATAATTCTAAGATTTATTTGTATTGTGTTTTATTAGCATCGTCATGTTCCTATTTCAAAAATTCATACATTGCAAAAACTTCCAAAAATAGTCTCTACTTTTCATTTACTAACCAACTTGCTTGAAGGTTTTATACCTAGGTTTGAATTACGGATAGCCTATTAAAAATAAATCCTAAAAATGCAAAGTAGATAGATGTAAAACACATTTTTGGTGTTTTGTTTTTGTTAACTATGTGTGTATGTAAGTTATCTATGGTGGTAAACATTTTTAGTCAGCAAAAGTGGGTTATTAAGTTAAGTTGATTTATTTGGATCGGTTAAACAGATCGTACCAATACAATGCAGCTACTAAAATTAATACGTATTATATTCAAGTCGTAAATGTTGAAGAGAAAGGACACAGTTGGTGAAAATATTTTAAACTCGCCACAGCTACACTGTTATGCGATAAAGGGAACCCTCATTAGAGGCTGAAAAAAATACCAAATCAGTGAAAAAATTCCAATCATAAACCATATGTTATGTAAGAACTTCACATAACAACACATGTGACCTTTGAATCAACCTATGTGTCAACGACATTAAGTCCCGTAAGTGCATGTCATTGTGCTTCGACGGATTATTATCAGTAATGTTTAAATGTTTGCTCAGGGGGAAAACCTTTCCATGCAAGTGTTTGCGGTGTTTCGGTGTGACGTACAATGCTTGTGAGTTAGCAGTACTTGTTTCCGACGAATTACAGGGCTGGCAAACACATACGAATCGCCGCACTTCGCAAACAAACAGGAACAAAGAATTTTGGTCTGTTCGAAGGAAAACGGTTTACGTAAATGTGCATATAGCAGAGATACAAGTCGGAAAAAAGTTTTGTAGTGTCGAAAGTTTGAAAAAAAACGGATTCTGGAACACTATACACGCATCTGTTCATAAGTTTAATGGTGCAAATAACGGCCCAAATAGACGTAAAAAGTGACATGCTTTATTGTTCAAACGTTTTGGACTTGTATCGGGCCCAACTTTACTATCGGACGCATTTATTTTGAAATTTCATTTTAGTCGAGCTAATTTCTGGCTCAAATGGGGTTTAAAAATAGGATTCATTTAAATTTAAACCATAACGTCTTAACGTTGCGCAGCTATTTCCGGCTTGGTGATTGTTTTAGTGCAATTGTGTCGCTATGTGTTCTTTCAACAAGTGAAATAAACTCAACTCAACACAACTCAATGTTCACATTATATAACACAACAAAATAGGTTGGTCAGGGCATTGTTGTAAGTCGGGCCGGGCTTTAAGTTGGAACAAAACAGATTTGATTCGGTCCTGACACTCGGTCTCATTTTTTCCACATAGGGCTATTAAGAAATAAAAACAGGTTCGGATCGGGTTTTCCAGGATTGTACTTTCGGGTTTGGGCCTCAATTTCAGGACCGCTTATAACCAATGTCCAGGGGTTAAAAGCTTTTATATGTAAGCGCACTTTACCGCACAACTGGCCTTTCAAGGAGCTACAAAAAGCAATGAAAGACTGCAAAAGCCTAACGTTTACCCTCACCAGAGTAAACGTTACGCAGAACGACCTGGAAAGTGCATTGATTGGCATTGTGTAAACAAATCCTTACTGAGCTATTGTTGGGTTCGTTTATCTTCCACAAAAGAAAGACGTTTGCAAGAAAAGGACTTCAAAAAATCTTTCTTCAAAGTTTATTCATTGCGAATAGCGGTCGGCGTTTTGCAAACGTAATTTTCTTCAAATATTTGCCTTCGTGATCTGAGTTTTCTTGTTTTTGTGTGAATTCCAAACCCTCACCGAATCAGCGCTTACAAAAACAGAGTTTGAATTGAAAGTAGTTTAAGGTTGTAAAAGTGCTCGTAAAATGGGACTTTAAACCTTTCAATCTTTTAATTCTTTAAAATCTTTAAATTTTGTGGGTCTATTTCGAAAGGTTTACAGTGATAATTAAAAGTAAAAACGGGGCCAAAACAGCTATTAAGGAGATTTTAATTAGGAAAAGCGAGACTACTGAAATTTGAAAATAAAAAAAAAATCATTTTTTGAATATACATTTAAATAATCTGTATTTTTCGAAAACATACATCTATTTGGAACATATATTTCGCCTAAAAGAGCCGTTTCCTTATTCAAATAGTTTAATAGAATACCATAAATAAGTGAAACGATAAAAACTGAAAAGAACGAAGTCAAACGACATGCAGAAAATCTGAAAAACAATGAAAGTAAATAAAGACCAACCAATGCCATAAAGTTGGTATTTTATCACGTGCTGCAAATGTTTGCCGAAACGTCACCCCCCCCCCAGAGCCGTTTCCTTATTCAAATAGTTTAATAGAATACCATAAATAAGTAAAACGATAAAAACTGAAAAGAACGAAGTCAAACGACAAGCAGAAAACCTGAAAAACAGTGAAAGCAAATAAAGAATTTCGCGCAACCAACCAATGCCATAAAGTTGGTATTTTATCACGTGCAGCAAATGTTTGCCGAAACGTCGATTTATTTGTTTTATTGCTTTAAATGTCGAATACCTTTAATCGGGAAAGAAGGTTCCAATTATTACGCAATCATGCACGGATAAAGCCAGGTTTTGGGCTGGGCTCGTTTGTTTGGTTGAAGTCATTATGCAGGGTTTCAGTATTTTTACTTTGCGCACAAAAGAACTTATTTGGTTCGAACTTAGATCATTGTTCATTATTTTTTATCATTTTTTCTTTTCAACAGGCAATGTTAGAACGAAAATATTCACTTTTTTAATTCTGCTATATTATCTTTATAACTGCACCATATTATTTTC
>QLIY01002220.1:0-21470 GCA_003260075.1 Phallusia mammillata | reverse complement strand
TGAATTTAAGGTTGGTAAAGCTGTTCATGACTTCAAAACAGCAGGTCTGTTTCTTAGCAAAGCTATAAAAATCACTTGGTAAAGGTCTTAAATAAATTAGGCTCTGATGAAAATATCCTTTATATTGTTTACAATTAGATGCAAATCATCATAAACAGTAACCTTGAAATCTTGTACTAGTGACTTTAAATGGTTTCCAAACATCAAAACACAGGCAACAAAAACCAGTGTTTGACTTGGACGCACAACTGATTCCAATTGCAGATAACAAACCATTGCTTTAACACATTTGTGACTAGTACTCGAAAGATCGCACAGGTAACTAATTACTACACCAATTTCAAACTTATAAGCATACACACGTTATTGATATTTTATAAACTAAACGTGAGATCTCAGATGACAGATGAGTAAACATGTTAAGTTGAACGTCAGACATTTATAGGATTACTTCTTGCAACGTATAGATTATTTTTTTGGGAAAATACTAAGTATTGATGAATATATTTTAAGGGAGACCAGTATACGATATTCTGGACTAAACTCTTGCGCAGAAAACCGAACAAAATCAAAACTAATCTTATACGAACTAAAAATAAGGAAAATAAAATGGTGTAGGGAAATCCCCCTATCCAAATCAACAGTTTCGACATAGAAATTTGGCCACTTATTTATTAATACCTAATGATTTTCTGATAATTTGGATCAAAAAAAACTAATTCGACACGAGAAGTTCCATGTGAGCAAGAAGAACTTCTGCAAAGGAATTACAAAAACTTTAGGGGTTTCTTTTCCAGTCGAACCAAAACTCTTTTCCCTAACACGGGTGATTAGATTCTAGGGCCCCCTCCAATGGACCCACCAACGCGGTTCGGTTAATATTTGAAACAAAGCAATATTCGCATCATGGACAAGCCAATTCTCAACTCACAAACAAATAAGCAAATGGACACAAACGCACCCACCATTGATTTAATAACACCAATATGGAATTATTGTGTCAAGAAAACATTGAATTTACCGAAACACGACATCGTTAACAATATTTCTTCAGGCATAGTTTAAATACAGACACACTACACTTTGACTTAAATCTCATGATTTTAGATAAGACTTAAAATGCCGGATTCCATTTCTCCTCTGTTAGGTCACAATCAAGCACGTCCAACTTGAACGTCACGTCAGCGCTCGTGACGTCATCGACAGATTGTAGTTCTGAAATAAAATGTGATTTAAAATGAACTTCCATGATATATGTGAGACAGTCTCTTACCTGAGTTCAGATTAGTTGGTGGAACCAGTCGAGGAGGGCCTATAAACTAACCACCCGTGTTAGGGAAAGAGGGTGGGGTTCGACAGGAAAAGAAACCACCAAAAGAAACCCTGTCGGATAGTTTCAAGCGCCGGAAGAAAGGACATACAAAATTGTTTACAATTTAGTTTTAAACTTTAGAGTTATGGGTTTATCAGTTATTTGATTAATGAATCATTTGTTTGATCATTTTTTTTTTGACTCCCCCCCCCCATGGGTTTATCAGTTATTTGATTAATGAATCATTTGTTTGATCATTTTGTTTTGACTAAAAAAATGCAAAATTAAAAAAAAGAAACACAATAACATGAGAACAACATTTTGGAACATAATTTTACTTTGATGATACAGTGGTACAGTGACGATCAAGGCACATTTTTTTAACGTGTAAACAGAATCACTGTGTTTCAAATTGCAACCGCAGTTGCACCGTAAACTGCTTTGTTAATTTCAAACTCCACTGTCCAAGCATATGAAGTTGGTTCGTAAACTTCAACTGACTTCAGCATTCCATTTTTACCATTCCTGCAAATAAATATTTTCTTAACACTCAAGGTAAATACTAAAAATTGCAACAAAGCACAAAAGACTTACAGTATATATTGTCATGTGGAAAACATTATAATTTGATGAGATAGAGTTTGAAAAAAGTTGTGAAACACTGATTTAAATCCCTTTTAAAAAGTTACATCATAAATCATTGATTCCAGTTTGTTGTGTTGCAACACAGAAGTCAAAAATGTCTAAACATTTACTTTTTGTTTCTCCCTAAAGGTTTATCTTCTTTAATCTTACCCTCCAATAACATAGATTTTGTTTCCAACCACACAAGCAGATGGATGGTGACGTGCTTGTTGAAGAGGTGCAACAGTTTCCCATCTGTTCATTCTTGCCTCATATTTTTCAACAGTTGACAATCTACGATTATTATGCCCTCCTGTTAAAAGTTAAACATTTTCAGGCATTTGTTTTTCTAAAGTAGTAGTACCCTAACACATTAACATAGTTTCCACATATCTCGTGATTGATAGTTTGTCTGCACCCTTCATGCCTGTTACAGCGAAACAAAAACTGAACACAAACAGTCAGTAATAATACAAAATATTTTTTGCCCCATCAATAATCATTACGGACATAGGGTTTAAAAACAAATTACCGATTGCATATATGTTTCCATTCAATTCACCGCAAGTTAACCCCCCCCCCCCGAACATTTTTGAACATAATTTTACTTTGATGATACAGTGGTACAGTGATGATCAAGGCACATATTAAACAGAATCACTGTGTTTTAAATTGCAACAGCAGTTGCACCGTAAACTGCTTTGTTAATTTCAAACTCCACTGTCCAAGCATCTGAAGGTGGTTCGTAAACTTCAACTGACTTCAATGCTCTTATACTGAGCCTGCAAATAAGTATTTCCTTTACACTGAAGTAAATACTAAAAATTGCAACAAAGCACAAAAGACTTACAGTATATATTGTCATGTGGGAAACACTATAATTTGATGAGATAGAGTTTGAAAAAAGTTGTGAAACACTGATTTAAATCCCTTTTAAAAAGTTACATCATAAATCATTGATTCCCGTTTGTTGTGTTGCAACACAGAAGTCAAAAATGTCTAAACATTTACTTTTTGTTTCTCTCTATAGGTTTATCTACTTAATTCTCACCCTCCAATGACATAGATTTTGTTTCCAATCACACAAGCAGATGGATATTGACGTGCATGTTGAAGAGATGGAACAGTTTCCCATCTGTTCATTCTTGCCTCATATTTTTCAACAGTTGACGAGTTACCATTATTGAACCCACCTGGTAAAAAAAACTGGTTTCAACCATTTCTTCTTTTGAAGTAGTAGTACACATAAACGTGGCATTCACATATTTTGAGATTGATATTTTGTCTGCACCCTTCATGCCTTAAAGGTAATATATTCAACTAACGAAAAACTGAATACAAACAGTCAGTAACCATATAAAATATTTTTTGCCCCATTAATAATTGTTATGGACATAGGGTTTAAAAACAAATTACCGATTGCGTATATGTTTCCATTCAATTCAACACAAGCTAACTCCCCCCCCCCTTGCACAACAGAAGTAAAAAATGTCTAAACATTTACTTTTTGTTTCTCCCTAAAGGTTTATCTTCTTAATTCCTACCCTCCAATAACATAGATTTTGTTTCCAATCACACAAGCAGATGGATGGTGACGTGCAAGTTGAAGAGATGCAACAGTTTTCCATCTGTTCATTCTGGCCTCGTATTTTTCAACAGTTGACAAGTTATCATTACAACACCCTCCTGGTAAAAGAAAATTTATTTCAAACATATAAACATGTTTTTCATATATATTAAGAATGATACTTTATCCACACCCTTCATGCCCCAAGGGTGACACATTCAACCAACGAAAAACTGACAAACAGTCAGTAATAATATAAAATATTTTTTGCCCCATCATAATCATTATGGACTAGGGTTTAAAAACAAATTACCTATTGCATATATGTTTCCATTCAATTCACCGCAAGCTAACCCACTCCTTGCTTGATTGAGTGTTGCAATCTCATTCCATGCATCACTCCTCACATCATAACGTTCACATGAAGACAATGATTTGTTGCCATCAAAACCTCCAATGCAATAAAGTGAATCTGTAAGAGTATGTCTGAAATTGTATCTTTTCATTCTAAATGAAAGAAAAAAAGTTCTTTTTTTAATTTTAAGAAATCCTGCATTATTGATTAATGTCTCTCAGTTGTAAAATACATTACAAACACTTCACAAATTGGTTCAAACAGTAATTTTTTTCAAATAGTGTTTACATATGCAAAGGCCTATATTACAAACATTTTTACAATATGTGTGTAAAATTTGCAGAAAAAAATCCTACACACTTACATTGCCCCCCCCCCCTCCCAAATAATATTGTGCAATATACAAGCAATTTTATTCATAGAAAAAAGTGTAACAAACAACTTATGTTCAGGCCAAAACCCAACTAATACAAAAATGTGGTAGTTGACAGAAAGGTTATCTTAAATAATACCCAAAACTCCACAAATTATTTCAAATGCTTTTTTTTATTCTTACATTTGCAATGGTCAGTTTTACCAACATTTCAACAATATATGTGTGAGAATTTGCAGAAAAATATCATACACATATAAGTTGCACTCTGTTAAAAACTGCATTACAACTGATTAAGTAAATTGAATAAAATTAAAATTTCTTGACAGGTTAGTTTCAATCAAAATCTAAACAAAAAATTGAAGTACAGCATTTCAGTAAAAACATGTTTTAACATTTTTTGTTATTGTAAACAAATATAACTTTTCACTTTCTCAAGTCACCTTTAAAAGCAATAGTTCCATGGTAAGCTCGTGCATGCAACATATTATTGATTTTGGTCCACTTGTTGTTGTGGATGTCAAACTTTTCACAACTTGACAGTGTTGCAAGACCATAACCTCCAGTAACATAAATCTGATCTGTAAAATAAACATGTGCGTATTGCAACAAAAACTTTTTTCCAAGACAAAAATATAGAATACCCTTTTTAATTTCGAACCAAAAAACATATTTAATCACTACAATCGTAAAATTAAACAAACTGTTTTACCAAATAGTACCATGATCCTATTGTTCTTATGAATAACAAAACAATTTTGTGAGCTTGGATACCTTGAAACAAACTTTGCAAAGATTATTTTAAGTTTATACAAATGACTAATTTCCTGACAATATTTTCTATTTTTCACAGTGGAACTATGAAAGTTTTCTTGAAAAAAGGTGTTTCAAAAATTGTAAACCAGAAAGCCACACAACCTCATGATTTCAATTTAGGCCCCCCCCCCCATGATTCAATTTGAATCAATCTAAAATTTCCTGACAGGTTAGTTCTAATCAAAATCTGAACAAACCCAATTAAATTACAGCATTTTAGTAAATACAACATTTTTGTTGTTGTAAACAAATATAACTTCTTAATTTCACAATTCACCTTCAAAAGCAACAGTTCCATGGTAAGCTCGTGCATGCAACATATTATTGATTTTGGTCCACTTGTTGTTGTGGATGTCAAACTTTTCACAACTTGACAGTGCTGCACGATCATAACCTCCAGTAACATAAATCTGATCTGTAAAATAAGCACATGTGTATTGCAACAAAAAAACTTTTTTCCAAGACAAAAATATAAAAATATAGAATCCCCCTTTTAATTTCAGATGTAAAAACATATTCAATCACTACAATCATAAAATTAAACAAACTGTTTTTCCTGACAACTTCCTGACAATATTTCCTATTTTTCACAGTGGAATTTTAAAAGATTTCTTGAAAACAAGTGTTTCAAATATTGTAAACCAGAAAGCCACACAATCCTCATGGTTTCAATTTAGGACCCCCCCCCCCCCATCCTGATTGTTTATTCAAGTCCAACATTTCAACAAGTTTTGAGTGTGCCCCTCCAAAGATATGTATCTTAGTTCCAACGTTTTGTGATGCCACATAACGACGTTCATCCCCCCCCCCCTTGTATGCCCAGGGAAAATGGCCTCAAAGTTTTTAACACAAACAATCACATACCTCTGATCAATCCAGATCCACCACCTTCACGACCTTCCAACATATCTGGCATTGCAACCCATCCTGATTGTTTATTCAAGTCCAACATTTCAACAAGTTTTGAGTCTGCCCCTCCAAAGATATGTATCTTATTTCCAACTTTTTGTGATGCCGCATAACAATGTCCAAGGTTTAGATCCTGTAAACAATTACTCCATAAGATAACATTTTATGTAATTAACAATCTTGATTTTTTTATCAATACATGAGTGTCAGAGTAAGAGTTCAAACATTTATTGCTATGGCTTGAATATTGATAAACAATCAATATAAGTTAGTACTTTATTTTCAAAGACTTGATATGTGTACATGTTCTTGTTCTCTATAAATATCACCCTACTGTTAGTTACTGTTAGTTAATTTCGCATTGCACTAATCTATTTACTATGATTGCAATTTTATCATCAAAAAGTCACATAGAAAATCGTAACTTTAAATGCTTTTATAGCAGACAAAAAAATTGAAGATGATTTAATCAGATTCAATGTCATAGAAGCATCAATAAATATTCCTACAACCACAACCTTCAAACCCAATGATTACAAGCTGTGCAAACACATTTTTACATTACTCCATGTGTACGTTTAAAAAATTGTTTAACTTACTGGTAACTGCCTGGATTGTTTAGTGTTGACATCATATATCACACATTCTTTCGATGAACCTACACCTCCAATCAAAGCAAATTCACAAGAGTTCTCGCCAACAGAAACTGGGTTGTTAGACTTCAAAAGAGCTTCCACAAGAATATTACTGCATTTCAAACTATTTTTCACCATGCTCTAAATGAATTTGACGTTTGAATTTGAATATCCAGTCATCACAAATGGTTTTATGAGGTGACAAAACTTAATTAAACTAAACCCATACCTAAAGAAGCTTTTATATTGCCCTAGATCAGTTTAATGAGGTTTTTACAAAATTGTTTCAAATTATTTAATAGAACAACAACAAGTACTCATGAACACTGACTCCAAAGCCATAAAACATCCCCCCCCCCCTTAATCAGATTCAATGTCATAGAAGCATCAATAAATATTCCTACAACCACATCCTTCAAACCCAATGATTACAAGCTGTGCAAACACATTTTTACATTACTCCATGTGTACGTTTAAAAAATTGTTTAACTTACTGGTAACTGCCTGGATTGTTTAGTGTTGACATCATATATCACACATTCTTTCGATGAACCTACACCTCCAATCAAAGCAAATTCACAAGAGTTCTCGCCAACAGAAACTGGGTTGTTAGACTTCAAAAGAGCTTCCACAAGAATATTACTGCATTTCAAACTATTTTTCACCATGCTCTAAATAAATTTGACATTTGAATTTGAATATCCGGTCATCACAAATGGTTTTATAAGGTGATAAAACTTAAGTAAACTGACTCCAAACCCCAAAACAGCTTTTTATATTGCCCTAGATCAGTTTAATGAGGTTTTTACAAAATTGTTTAACATTATTTAAGAGAACAACAACATGTACTCATGAACTCTGACTCCACAAGAAAACATTAAATGTAAAAGAGTTGTTTGGCCTTTTTAGGGCAAGTTAAAGGTCTTAATATAATTAAATATATAAAGCCAAAACTCGTTTTTCAAGTTTTTTATAAATGGTTCCAATTGGACCACATAATGAAAAAGCCCCTGCAAAACATGCGCAGTAAATACATTTAAACATTTTTCAAGCAAGATACAACACTGGCTACATTGAGTTTTAGCTCTGGTTGTCAATAATATTTGTTGTTAGGTTGTATTATGATGCTTACAACTAAATGTCTTTACAACTAAATGCTATACTCATAACAGAACGACTGATTGCCAATTGGCTGGTTAGAATTATTACCAATTTTTTTTTACAAAGTATGGTATAGGTCTAAGAATAACAATGCCTTTCATAGGGTGGCGTCAACCATTTTGTTGTTGTAAAGACCAATAAATAAATCTGGAACTTTTTACAATAGTTTTACCAAAAAAAACACACCTCTTCATAAACTTGAGGAAGAAAATCTAAGCCCCCCCCCCCATTTTACAAAAAAAACACAGAGATAGAGTGCTTCTTCTATTTTTCTTTGATTACCTTGTTTAACTGGCATTTGAATATCCAGTCACTATAACAGTTTTAAAATGTTTTTTCATAATGTAATGACTTCTTGCAAACTGGTTGGTCAGAAGCAGAACTAAATATTTTTATCATAAAAAAGTTTAGAGGTCTAAGAGTAACAATGCCTTTGATAGGGTGACTTTAACAATTTTGATGTTGTAATGACCAAAAAACGTTCCACAATAATTTTACAAAAAAGAAAAATACCTCTTTGTAAACTTGAGAAAGGAAATTTGAGCTCATTAGAGTTGGATCAAGTTGTGAGAAAAGATTCACAAACAATTCTTCACGTTGAAGAGGATTGTGATTAACCCATTGTACAATCGCAGTAAAAACAGACTCTTCACAAGTCTACAAGGCACATGTTTTAGTCACACACAAATGTTAGATGTCTTTTTTGATAGTAGTAAACCATTGGTTCCCAAACTGTGGGCCATGGCCCAGGCCCCCCCCCCATCTGAGCTCATTAAAGTCGGATCAAGTTGTGAGAAAAGATTTACAAATAATTCCTCACGTTGAAGTGGGTTATGATTAACCCATTGTACAATCCCAGTAAAAACAGCTTCCTCGCAAGTCTACAAGGCATATGTTTTTAGTCACATACAAAAGTTAGGTGTATTTTTTCATTTCACTAAACCATTCCTAAACTAAAATACCATGTGGTAAAACAGTTTTAAAAGAAAGAAATACACCTCATGAAAAAAAAATTTGTTCTACAAAAACGCTGTTGAAAAAGGCTAATGGGGGACAAAATGATAAAAATATTTTTAACTTAAAATAATATTATGGGTTTGTTCTATATACCCTTACAATGCTCTAAGTGGTGCTCTTGAATATAGTCTAAACTACATCAATGCAGCCAAGATTTTAAACATGCTAGACACATACCTTGGGCCTCTGCTCAATAATAGCAGACATGTCATAACATCAAGTTGAATGAAATCTTCTTGTTTCAAAATTGTTGCAAAGTTCTCAGCAACTGTCTGGTTGGTTTTTGCAAGAACACCATCAAGGTTGTATCGTTGAGCATAAGCTCGAAGTTTCAAGCAATTATCCACAGATATAATTTTAAGGATACAAGTGTTGCAAAATGCCTTTAAATCTAAATCAATGAGGGCATATCAATTATTATGTGAATCCGGGTGATTACAATAGCCTTATACCTTTCATCTGTGTATATTCAGCATCTTCCAAAACATCCATTACATTATCTTCAGTTACCTCTATGTCACCCAAGTAAGCATAATCCAAAATGTTTTCCAACCTTTGAGATGGAATTTTGTCAACAGGCACCACATTGTCATATTTCTCTTTCATGTGTTAACAGTTTTTGTGAAGCATTGTTGAATATATAGATGCACTTTTAAAAATTGACCATGTTAAGGCAAATGTTTTATTCAAAGTAAAGCTGAAAAAAACAAAAAAAAAGATTTTAGAAGTAAAAACACTGTTTGCATGTTTAATCTGGAAAAAGTTTAAAACTATGAAAATATTTCCAACCCCCCCCCCGATAGTTTTTTTTATTGTGGTTTTCTCGCAATATTATACGGTGGTCCGTCAAAAAAAAATTTTTTTTGAATGGGCCGCGAGCTGGAAAAGGTTGGGAAGCACTGCTTTAAACGATGTCCCAAACTGCCAGAAACTTTTGACAAGATAACACGTTAATTTTTGTAAAAGTTCCAACCTTAAGTTTGTGACGGTAACAATAAGCGTTGTTGTATTTTCTGTTTAAATTAGACAGTCGTTGTTCTTGCGGTAGAGGCAGTTAGAACTGTATTGTCATAATTTAGTTCACAAATGCTAAACTTTTTATCATGTGATTGTTAACGTAATAGCCGGCGCAGCGTCAGCTCCAAAACTTTTGTTGTGCTTTTTACCACCCTTCAAAGTTTAAATTCCAATGCTTCTTAAAGGCATTGCAATTGTCACAGTTGTAATAAATGCAAACAATTCATGGGTTGTAAAGCAACAAACGCGATTGAAATCAATTGTGTATGTTACGTATTGGTCCGCATCAGAAAAATTTCCATGAAGTAACCCCCCCCCCCGAGGTTTTCGTTCGGGTATGCATGCCATACCCGGCATACCCGTGTTCAGCGCCTATGATCATACCGATTTAAATAGTCCAAAATATTTCCTTGGTGTTTGTGTAGATAAGAATTTACAAAAAGCAGCCCCCCCCCCCCCCCCCCCCCCCCCCCCCCCCCCCCCCCCCCCCCCCCCAGTGTCTTTTTGCTTCTTTTCTGTCTCTGAAATGTTAAGGTGTCAAAATATCAAAATATAGACATCATAAAAAAAATTAACAAAAAAAACATACCGATTTAGGTAATCCAGAATATTTTCTTGGTGTTTTCTTCTATCTTCTGCTGATGGTCTCATTGTGAAAATAACAATTTACAAAAAGCACGAATACAAAAGAGTTTTCACTAGAATGATATTTAGTGCTTTATTGAAGTATGCAATCAAAACACATCATCCTATGTTTCTTAACAGATAGATTGACTGTAATTTAGGTTTGGTGAAGCTGTGTGTAAGTTTAATGTGGCAGGTCTGCTTCTTAGTAAAGCTGTAAAAAATCATTTTGGAAAAGTCTTAAATAAATTAGATATGGATCTGATGAAATTCTTCTTTATATTGTTTGCGATTAGATGCAAAACATCACAAACAGTAAGCTTGAAATCTTACACTAGTGACTTTCAATGGTTTGCATCAGATCCATATCTAAATTCTGCAAACATCAAAAACACACACTGAGAAATAAAACCAGTGTTTGACTTAGACACAACTAATTCCAAATGCTATCTGCAAACCATTGCTTTTGTGACTAGTACTTGGAAGTTCACACGGGTAACTAATTACTACAGCAATTTCAAACTTACAAACGTTATTGATTTTTTAAAGTCCTAAATTAAACTTGGGATCTGATGATAACATGTCAAGTTAAAAAAGCCAGATATTTATAGGATTTCTTCTTGCAACGCATAGATTATTCTTTGGATAAAATACTAAGTATTAATGAATATATTTCAAGGGCGACCAGTATACGATAATCTGGACTAATCTCTTGGACAGAAAACCGAAAAAAAATCAAAACTAATCCTATGCGAACTATAAGGAAATAAATAATGGTGTAGGGAAATCCCCTTTTTCCAATCAACTGTTTAGACATAGAAATTTGGGCATTCGTGTATAAATACCTAATGATTTTCTGATAATTTGGATCAAAAAACTAAGTTGACACAAAAAGTTGCATGTGAGCAAGAAACACAATTGGCAAAGAAATTACAAAAACTTTAGAGTTTCTTTTCCAGTCGAACCAAAACCTTTTTCTTAACACCGGTGGTTAGATTCTAGCGCCACCTCGACTTGTCACATCATACTCACAGTGCGTCAAACAAACTCACTTTCTGGCGTGCTCCTGTCACATAACGCTTTATAATACGGTGTAGCTTTAGTGCGTTTAATAATCCACTAGTTGTGCAATCCACTTTCTTTTGCCCCAAACGTCTTATCGTTGCGCGGCTATTTCTGGCTTTTTTAATGATTGTTCAGTGCAATTGTGTCGCTATGTGTTCTTTTACCAAGCGAAATAACCTCATCTCCACACACTAGTCAGAGGAATATCTATTCTGAACGCAACCGCAAACTTGTAACGCTACATCCGGCTCTAGATATGAACGTAGCTTCTTATAAACTCCTGGAAATTAAACGTAGCTTAATTCGATTATTGCAGCCTTTTTTACAAAAAGACTTTTGTGAAATCCTTGAACAAAATTATGGCGAAGAAACTATATGGTGTAGCCTTTGAGAATTAAACTACCACTTAGTGCTTGCTTCACATATTTTCCCCACTGTACTGCTGCTAGATTGACCCAAGCAAACAGTATATCTGGTAATACCCCCCCCCCCCCCCCCCCCCCCCCCCCCCCCCCCCCCCCCCCCCCCCCCCCCCCCCCCCCCCCCCCCCCCCCCCCCCCCCAATATTTACACAGAAAACAAAGAATGCAGAGGATTATGCCAACTTAACGGCAGCACGGACTACAGGGTCTGTTAATTGCCTGTGCAAAAAATATGAAACAACAAACACAAAGTGTTTATTGCCAAACTGAGATGATTTGATGTCAAAATTTTCCTTTGACCTCAGGCACACAGACCCCAGACACTGTTTTTGCAAAGCCTACGAATGTATGGCCAGTGCTGGATTAAGGGTCGGCTGGCCTGTAGGCACAATTTATAAGTGGCCGCCCCCCCCCCCCCCCCCCCCCCCCCCCCCCCCCCCTTGCGTAATGGTTAATCCGGCACTGCTACTGGCTGGTAGTCAAGAAACCTTTCCAGAAAGTTCGTTTAATGACAGCGGTTAAGTTGATAATTGAAACAAAGCAATATTCGAATCGCGGACAGGCCAATTCTCAAATCACAAACAAATAAGCAAATGGCCACAAACGCACCCACCATGGATTTAACAACACCAATTTGAAATTATTATCTCAAAAAAGCATTTAATTTACCGAAACACGACATCGTTAACAATATTCCTAGAGTCAGGCATAGTTTAAATACAGACACACTACGCTTTGACTTAAATCTCATGATTTTGGATGAGACTTAAAAAGCAGGATTACATTTCTGCTTTGTCACAATCAAGCACGGCCAACTTGAACTTCACACCGTCACCGCTCATGATGTCATCGACAGATTGCAGTTCTGAAGCAAAAATGTGAGAAATGGGCTTTTCATGCTGTATATGACACTAGACATAGAAGAGTCTATGCTGAGTTCATGAGTTCTTGCAAGAGGTCGTGTCGCATGGTTTTGACAACTTCATTTTTTACCCCGATGACCGAATACAACTTCACACGTCTCCTGAAGTTCTTCCAGAGTCAGTTCGTTTGCAGCGCGAGGATTTTCGAGCAGTGCCGTTCCCACATTATCACCTGCGCCTGTAACAGATTGGAAGAGTAATAGAAAATGCCCGAAAGATCTTTTGTAAAATGACCCATGTTACAATATATGGGAAAGCAAATTAAAAGCCAGACAAAAGCAGCAACCGTGGTAAAAAATACAATAAATTACTTGAGATATTTGTCCCCCCCCCCAAATTAAAAGCCAGACAAAAGCAGCAACCATGTCAAAAACTACGATAAATTACTTGATATGTTTTTTTTTAGAACTTAAATAGCGGAAACACTAGAGTCTCCTAGTCTGTAGGATTAAGTTTCACAAACCTCTTCTTTAACCAAGTTGGCAAATTATACTAAATAAACTAAAGGCAACATGCAATGCAGCAAGCATTTAAGATTCACATGCCGTTTTTCGGCGCCTAAGATGAGGCAAGTACAGGTGTAAAGTCTGCATGCTAGACTTCATAATAGTCGCGCTTGAAAAACCCCCCCCCCTTTAACCAAGTTGGCAAATTATACTAAATAAACTAAAGGCAACATGCATTGCAGCTAGTATTAAGATTCACATGCCGTTTTTAGGCGCCTAAGGTGAGGTAATTACAGGTGAAAAGTCTGCATGCTAGACTTCATAATAGTCGCGCTTGAAAAAAACACATTGCGAAAAAAACGTGTTACTAAAACTGTGTTTTTTTTTACTTTACACCACCACATGGAAAAAGGAATCTCCACAATACGATACAGAAAAATTTCAAACGTGTTGTTTGCTGCAAAATTTTTGTTTGATCATTACTTTTAAACCCCCCCCCCAGGAATCTCCACAATACGATACAGAAAAATTTCAAACGTGTTGTTTGCCGCAAAATGTTTGTTTGATCATTACTTTTTACAAAAGGTTTATTTTTAAAGCAAAGTGCTTGAAGGTGGTAAAATGTATTACCTGAATACACAACCCACAGTTTTATGCGCAATAAAATAATTTAGACTCTTGTACTAGTAGGATCTTAATGCAAATTATCTGGTTTTCGAATAAAACAAGATATAAATACAAAATATATGAAGCATCAGTTCAATAAGCTTAAAAATGTAGCCTACACAAACTGGTACTGCAGGAAAAGTTTATGTTAAAAAGACACAAATTTAGCTCATTTAATCATGATTTTTTTTCCTTTCTTGACCATGTTTGGAAGAAAAAGGCGAAGTTAGACATTTAAATCTCTTTAAGAGAACCCTTGCAGGTAATCCTACCTTACTGGTTAAAGGTAATTGTTGAATAGTTTTGAAAACACAATTGGTAATGGTCAAACAACATCTTAAAGTGAAGTGATCATAAACTAAAGGCATTTTTGAGATTATAAACTAACCAACCCCCCCCCCCCCCCCCAATGGTCAAACAACATCTTAAAGTGAAGTAATCATAAACTAAAGCAATAGTTGGGTCATTTTGTTTTGACTAAAAAAATGCCAAATTTAAAAAAAGAAACACAATAACATGAGAACATTGCATTACAGTCGAACATTTTTGAACATAATTTTACTATGATGATACAGTGGTACAGCGATAATCAAGGCACATTTTTTAATGTGTGAACAGAATCACTGTGTTTCAAATTGCAATAACAGTTGCACCGAAAACTGGTTTGTTAATTTCAAACTCCACTGTCCAAGCATCTGAAGTTGGTTCGTAAACTTCAACTGACTTCAGCATTTCATTTTTACCATTCCTGTAAATAAATATTTTCTTAACACTCAAGTTAAACACTAAAAATAGCAATGAAGCAAAAGACAGTATATTGTCATGTGGAAAACATTATAAATTGATGAGGTGGAGTTTGCAAAAAAGTTGTCAAACACTGATTTAAATTCCTTGAAAAAGTTACAGTACAAAGCAGTAATGCTATTTTGTTGTGTTGCACTAAACATTTACTTTTTGTTTCTTCATATAAGTTTTTCTACTTAATTCTCACCCGCCAATAACATAGATTTTGTTTCCAATCACACAAGCAGATGGATGGTGACGCGCATGTTGAAGAGATGCAACTGTTTCCCATCTGTTCATTCTTGCCTCGTATTTTTCAACAGTTGAAAAGCTACCACTATTATACCCTCCTGGTAAAAGAAAAATGGTTTTAAACATTTATTCTTTTAAAATAGTAGTACACATAAACATGGCTATCACATATTTTGTAATTGATATTTTGTCTACACCCTTCATGCCTCAAGGGTGATACATTAAACCAAGTAAAACAAAATACAAACAGTCAGTAATGATAAGAAATATTTTTTGGCCAAACTATGATAATCATTATAGACATAAGGTTCAAAAACAAATTACCTATTGCATATATTTCTTCATTCAATACAACACATGTCAAACCATTCCTTGCTTGATTGAGTGGTGCAATCTCATTCCAAACATCACTCCTAACATCATAATGTTCACATGAAGATAATGATTTGCCATCAGAACCTCCGATGCAATAAAGTGATTCTGTAAGAATCCCCCCCCCCATCTTTTTATTGCTGATTTTTTGCTGATTAATGCCTCCTAGTTGGACATGACATTACATTCAAAAATCTAATATTTTGAACATTGGATAGTTGTTGTGGGTTGATTTCCCAAATAATATTGTGCAATATACAAGCAATTGTATTGATAGAAAAATGTGTAACAAACAACTCATGTTTAGGACAAAACCTAACTAATATAAAAATGTGGCAATTTTGGCATCACAGGAAGGTTGTCTAAAATAATACCCAAATACTCCACAAATTATTTCAAATGGTGTTTTTTTTTCATTCTTACATTTGCAAAGGCCAGTTTTACCAACATTTCAACAATATGTGTGTGAAGTTTGCAGAAAAAGTCCTACACACTTACATTCCACTCTGATAAAAACTATATTACACATGATTCAATTTGAATCAATTCAAAATTTCCTGACAAGTTTGTTTCAATCAAAATCTAAGCAAACCAATTCAAGTACAGCATTTATTAAATACAACATTTTTTGTGGTAGTAAACAAATATAACTTTTTACTTTTTCAAGTCACCTTCAAAAACAACAGTTCCATGGTGAGCTCTTGCATGCAACATATTATTGATTTTGGTCCACTTGTTGTTGTGGATGTCAAACTTTTCACAACTTGACAGATATTGACCATTCCAACCTCCAGCAACATAAATCTCATCTGTACCGTTAGCATATGTGTATTGCAACAAATAACCAACTTTGCAATAATTGTGTTTAGTTCATACAAATGACCAATCTCCAAACATTATTTCTTATTTGCCACAGTAAAATTTTGAAATTTTTCTGAAAAAAGGTGCTTCAATTATTGTACACCATAGAGCCACACATCCTCATGGTTTTGATTTGGACTCGTATATGTATATCCAGAGTTAATGGCCTCAAAGTTGTTGTTTATAGCACAAACAATGACTTACTTTTGATCAATCCAGATCCACATCCTATGCGACCTTCCAACAAATCTGGCATTGCAACCCATCCTGTTTGTTTATTCAAGTCCAGCATTTCACAAGTTTTACACAAAGTCACAGATTTGGTCCCTCCAAAGATATGTAACTTATCTCTGACTTTTTGTGATGTCACATAACAACGCCCATGGTTTAGGTGCTGTAAAAAAATAGTTGAGATGACAACGCTTTTTTTCTAACAAACAAAGTTGATGTTTATTAATAAATGAGTGTCAGCATTTCTGCTCAAATATATTTGTTGCCTAGGCTTAACAGTTGTTACTTTATTTCCAAACACTGTTGGTATGTATACATGTTGAACAGCAACATCTAATTACCCTGAAATCAGTCTCAATTTATCTGTACATCAGCAGAATGTGAATTTATTTGAACATATTTGCCCTTGGGTTAAAATTACTTTTATTGGATGATAGCCCTTATTCATTTTATATACTTGCACTGTTCTAGAAAATGTCATTCTGTAGACCATAATTTTAACAGTTTTTATACCAGATGTAAAATCTAAGTCCTGAAAATGGTTTCGATGAAAGAAGTGTAAGAGCTTTGGTGAACATTTTCATAATCACAACTACTAAACCCAATGGTTCCAAGTCATATAAACACGATGCAATTGTGGTGATTTTTTAATAAATACAACCATAATTTTAATGATATTCTATGTATAAGCTTGCAATAAGCCAGATGAACTTACTGGTAACTCCCTGGATTGTTTTGTGTTGACATCATAAATCACACATTCTTTCAATGAACCCACGCCACCAATTAAAGCAAATTCACAAGAGTTTCCACCAACAGAGGCTGGGTTGTTAGACTTTAAAAAGGCTTCCACAAGAATATTATTGCATTTCAGACTATTCTTCACCATGCTCTAAGCGAATTTTATAGATACAAAAATAAACCGGTAAAAAAAGTTTATTAGCTCACTACAAAATAAAACCAGATACAGGGTTTACCTTGTCTAACCAGCATTAAAATATCCAGTCACTATAAATAGTTTTATGAGGTGACAAAAACTTAAGCTAATTGACTTTAAACCAAAACAAATATTGCCTTAGATCAGTTTAACACTTTCAGTGCGGCTAGCAATCACCCAAATATGCGTTCAGTGCGAGCCTTTGTTTAATTATTGCGAACAATTGCATTGTTTTGTCTGCCCCCCCCCCCCCCCCCCCCCCCCCCCCCCCCCCCCCCCCCCCCCCCCCCCCCCCCCCCATTGTTTTGTCTGCTGATAGGCCTCAACAGCATCAAAAATGAATTACATTGAAAGTAACATTACCACTTATGCACAAAAGTCTTGTGCACTATAATTTACTACTAAAACTTCTGTACAATTATTAGTTTAAACTTTTGCCAACGATTATACAATGTAACTTCCTTAGGCATTTGTTAGAAAATTCGGCTTTGTTACATTGTTATGAAAAAGACTCCATTCACATAATTAAGTTTAATGCCTGCTAAGCACCACCCTGTTGGCATGGGCTGTTTTCGTCTCGACGTACATTAATGGGCAGTAGCTTTTTTGATCAAAAATTTTTAACGTTAATTAACGTCAAGCCACACTCTGTGCAAAACGTCTTTTGACAGAGATTTACGTCAACCGCACTGAAAGTGTTAATAAGATGTTTGGAAAATTGGTACACATTAATCAGAAAAAACAACAACAACAACATGGACTGCATGAAATCTGACTCCACAATCCGAGAACATTAAATGTAAAATAATTTTTTTGCCTTATTAAGGCAACCTAAGGGTGTAAGTATATATCTGAAGTCAAATCATGTTTTCCCTGTTGAGTTTTATAAATGGTTCCAATTGGACCAAATAAATGAAGGAGCCACTGTAAAACATGCATAGTAAAATGCATTTAAACATTTTCCAAGCATGGTACCATATTGGCCACATTGTGTTTTAGCTGTGGTTGTCAATAATACTAGTTGTTAAGTTGTATTATAGGCTAACATGATGTCAAAATAATATGTTATCTTAATGATGGGATGACTGCTTGCATATTAGCTGGTCAGAATTGTTACCTAATATATTTACTACAATAACAAAGTGCAAAGGTCTAAAATTAACAATGCCTTTGATGGGTATTGTTATCAGTGTTTCATACCGGAACAGAACGTTATACCAGAACGAAATAAATTATTGTTAGCTTAAATACCGGAACGAAATACAGAAATAAAAATATTTAAAATACCGGAACGGAGCGAAATCACGTTATTTTGTATTCCGGTATTTCGTTCTACACTTTGACATGAAACAATTGCCAAAAATTTTGTGCCGCTAAGCTATGATAAAAATTGAAGGTCTTCAAATTCACATCTGACAAATAATTCTTGTGTGTTGCAACTTTTTCTCTTTTTTCGCTTAATAGTTGTAAATACTACAAAGAAATGTTCTTTTGTTAAGACAAAAATACCGAAAAATACTGTTATAAATTTATTTCGGTCAGACAGGAACGAAATGAAAATATCGGTCCATCACGAAATAATAAATTTGCTCAGAATGAATAATGTTATTTGGTTTTGTTCTGTTCCAGTATGAAAACCTGGTTGTAATGACTACTAAACAAATTTTCTTTTACAATAATTTTTAATTTTAGGAAAAATTACCTCTTTGTAAACTTGAGGAAGAAAATCTGAGCTCATTAAAGTAGGATCAAGTTGTGAGAAAAGATTCACGAATAATTCCTCACGTTGAAGAGGGTTATGATTAACCCATTGTACAATACCAGTAAAAACAGCTTCCTCGCAAGTCTACAAGGCAAATCTTTTTAAATAAAACTTTAGTGCTTTTTTTATGGTACTAACCCAGCCCTAAACTAAAACACCATGTGGTAAAACACCTTCCATAGAAAGAAATATACTTCATGTGAAAACTAGAAGGGTGGCTCAGCACATATTGCCATTGCACATACACTATAACCATTTTTGAAACATTACTATATTCCCTACACTTATTTTATATTGGGTCCCATATCACCCACTGCCTTTTATAATCTTGGTTGTTTCTGCAAGCAGAAACTCATGGGTCCCCCACACACACAAAGTTAAAAACAATGCATTTCAAGAAACAACCATCAGTCAGTTTGTTTGGTTTAAATAATCATGATATTAACCATTTAAACTATGCAAATCTAATTCAATTTGTCTAATTTAGTGTTCTATTTATAGGAAAGACCCCCCCCCCCAATTGCATCCAATTTCGACATTGTTTACAAATTTTACCCATTTTAGGGATACATGGGGTATATGGTCGCGCTACAGAGTAAAACACAACATTTGACATCTATAAATGGCACATTTTACAAGCTATACAATTTTTAGCCAAATCCGAAACTGTATCCCCCCCCCCAAATATAGTAAAACACAACAATCGACACCTATAAATAGCAAATTCTACCAGCTGTCCAAATTTTATTTAATTCCGACACTGTTCAAAAAACTCACCCATTTTAGGGGGCTGGTTGGGCAAATATTGAAGTTAAAGGGTGAAACTTAACAATCGACACCTAAAAAATACATAATCTACTAACTATCCAAATTGCATCCAATTTCGACATTGTTTACAAATTTTACCCATTTTAGGGATACATGGGGTATATGGTCGCGCTACAGAGTAAAACACAACATTTGACATCTATAAATGGCACATTTTACAAGCTATACAATTTTTAGCCAAATCCGAAACTGTATTTTTCCCGTTTTATGGGGTTAGACCAGGGGTGGCCAACCCGCGGCTCGCGAGCTGCATGCGGCTCTTTGCCTGGTTTTGTGCGGCTCTTACGTTGTCGAAGTTTTGGGGCACTGTGAATACTTTGGTTAGTTTGTGGCAATCTGGTACGAAAAAAATGGAAAGTAAAGCTATAACAATTTTGCTTTTGAACAAACTTACTATCGATATGGCCACAAACCTTGGCTTGAAACTGCAACCTTATGTGGCAAACGGCTTGATTATGATGACACACTTTCAATTGTTGAGGAGCGAATCATTGCTCATTGTTGCGTACAATGTGAATGAGACGCAAGGCAACAGCAATATTTACAACAACTTGATCCAAAATAAATAATGTTTCAATCCATTGTTTATTGGGTTTTGACGAACGTTATAGTTTGTTGGCAGTTTGTCTTCGAATAATTTCGGCCGAATCAGCCGAACCTAAAATCCCCTTTCTTATGGACATTTCCAACTGAACCTTGTGTTGTTGATGCAAGTAAACTTAATAGTGACAAACCAAAATCACTTTTACAATGCATAAGGTTTACTAAAGTTGTAATATTTTGCAGATCCCCCCCCCCCCCCCCCCCCCCCCCCCCCCCCCCCCCCCCCCCCCCCCCCCCCCCCCCCCCCCCCCCCCCCCCCCCCCCCCCCCATTTATGATGTTTCGTATGGGCGAAAATGAAATTTAAGGCCTTAATTCATGCAATCAAAAAGTTCGGTTTCGGCCGAATTTTTCAAAAAGTTCGAACCGAAACATTGGAAAACAACGTATTCGGCCAAAATGTTTCGGCCAACCGAAACTTCGGTGCATCACTAGAATAGTTCCGCGTTAAAATTTTAGTTTCAAAAATGTTCCACAGTAGAAAAAAGGTTCCCGACGCCTGTGTCAGACAGTGAAAACCATTCATCGTTGAAAATGACTGGCCAGTGGTCTGTACAAGTCAAACTGTGTCATTGTCATGTTTGTGTGCGACATTTGAAATAAATCTGGCTGAGCCCAGGTCTCTGTGTGTGAGGAATGGGCGAAGCAATGAACATCTGTGCCCATGTGTAATGTGGTTCTTGGTGGTAACACAGTAACAAATGCGGCTCTTGGACTTTGACCGGTTGGCCACCCCTGGGCTAGACGGTGAATATTGGGTCTACAGGGTTAAACAAAACAATTAACACCTACAAATGAGAAATTCTGCAAGCTGTCCAAATTTCACTTAATTCTGCACTTGTTAAAAAAAATTCACCTATTTTAGGGGGTTAGTAACTGATGGAGCTCAACATACAAAAACGTTTTAGAT
>QLIY01002218.1:0-21478 GCA_003260075.1 Phallusia mammillata | reverse complement strand
TCCTCAAAGTACTAAAAATTAAGTCATACTATGTCAACACACAAGTATAAAAACATATTGCTACATTATATCATTTGATGTGGCTAGACCTATGAGAATGATTAACTTGACACTAAATATTGACAAGACATGAATTTTTACAATTTCATTTTTTTTCTTTCATCAAATATTTTCTGACAATTTGACAATTATCAAAATATGAGATTTACTAGATTTGTGATTCATAATTCCTATGCAATAAAACAAACCATGCAAAATAGTGACATGCATCTAACAGTAAAGTTAATTTAAAATTTTAACGGAAAAATAAAAGGAAAATTGTTGGTTAAATAAACACAGAATGATATCTGCGATTAAAACCACAAAACAAGATAAGGTCACGACATTCAATAAATTGTTTCGTATTAATTAAGATATTACAAATAGAGAGTAAACATGATTGTAAAAAAATATGATGAGTTTATCCAATTACCTTGTTCATAATTATTCTCCATCTGTCATGTACAAGCGAGCACTGCACACATGACAATTTTGTTCCTATACATAATGCGTCATTTCACTGGCTTTTAACTGAAAAAAAAAATACAAAAACCCAAATAAAACAAAACCAATCAAGGAGAGTAATAAAACATCACATGAAAACAATTTTTGAGATTTCAAATTAACCTTAAGAAATCAAATTGCTCCTTATTTAAAGACGGTTTTGGGTGTAAATACAAAAATCAGCAGATATGTAGGCTAATTAGGATAAAATGCAATAAACTTTGACAACTGTTTACCATGATTTAATATCTATCCATGATCCTAAACATTCTCAGTTGGCATTAAAAATCAAATGGAAGTGAGAATACAAATACAACAAAATGGCAATTTTTGTCACCATACAGGTCAAACCTTATGTTTGGACTCATTACATGTTTTTAAAAACAAGATACCTCTTTACATGTTCATTGTATGAAAACAATAAACGCTGTTGCGACAGTAACAGTATTTATATTTAAATTGTAGCTGTTAAGCTAGAGATACAACCAGCCAACTGCATCTTGATGCTTTGTTATAATAATTACAGCCCCAGATGGGAGTAATAAATTTTAAAAGATGAGCAGCTAGTTCAAGCTGTACCTACCAAACCTGTACCAAAATTAAAAAATCCGGTCTCTGTAAAGGCTAAAAACAAAACACACAGATAATTATCAACATTACATCAAAGTTTCTTCTAACATACATTTGATTTGTGTATAAAAAATATTTCTTTTTGCTTTGGTTAAAAATAATTTGGTTAGTTGACCACAATAAAAGTTATTCAAAGAATGCTAAAATATAAACACCACTTACCCGATGACTGATGTACCTTTACTACACAAGGTTAATAGAATACTTGAATGTATACGAGGCAATGTATTTCGTGAAGCTGCAACTTTTCTCTTGTAAGAAGTCAAAAATTTCGGAAAAAAGTCACATGTTAACCTCGCCTGGGTGCTTTCGTTTTGTTATATCCTTTAATCAAAAATACGCGAAAACACGTCTCCAACCAGTAACGAAAACCTTATTGTAAAATTAGATTGTTCGGCATTTAAGTATCCGCGACTTTTTTAAATCCAGTGGGAAATTCCCCAGCGTAATTATCTTCAAGAGTAATTAATATTTTTGTGTCTTAAATTTTATTTTTAGCTTGCACTAATTGTCCAGCGTACATGTTTACAATCTCTACAGCTACTCTTGACAAACTAAGATATGCCAGCTCAACCAGGCGTTTTTTAAGCCTCATCGCTTTTTGTTGGATCGAAAAACAGCACCATAGCAAATAGCAAAACAGCACCAGTGACATAAACTAAAGACAACTCTTTTTTAATATAAGTTTCGTTTTAAGTCATGTAGTTTTTAAATCGTGTAGGATCATGAAACCATTCAACTATAAGCACAGCTATATCGTACCTGTGCGTGATATATATATAACTAAAGTAACCGACTATATATCAAAACCGCTTGAGAACACTTCTGGTGGAGTTTGTAACCGTCAGTGTGTTTAAATGCGTACCAAAATTTTTGAACGTGTTTGCGTTATTAAAGATCAAGTTGATTTAGACTCTTGCTTTGAGCATATTGAATTCAAACAAACGGAATGGAATGACAAACAAACAAACACGCGAACAGTTTTCACAACATTTAATAAAAACTTGCAAAAGCGGCTGCAGTACATACGATCTGTCTGTGGGAAAAAAATGAAAAATCACTTGATTTATACGATAAAGTCAGGTGGTGGCGTACGAGAGTAGATCATCAGGAGAGCAGCAGAAATGAACACGAGGATCCAAGCGGAAGTGGCGATGAAAGCGATAGCGGTTTGTGTTTAAACGATCACGTTTTGGCAAATCAATATTTCTTAAATTAATAAATCGCCAAAAAACTAAAACAATAACGTTTAAACTAAAAAATCGAATACGATATTGAGTTAAACTTAACACATCAAATGAAAACGTTATGTTTACGATACAAAGCACTTACAAAAGAATAAAATGCTTCAACGAGTAGCCAAACTTCTGCACAGCAAAATATTCACACAATTTAACTAAGATTCACATTTGAAGGTTAAACAAACAAAAAATTTTGTAACGACACAAGTACAAAAGGTAACGAAAATTTGATATACTGCGCTAAACGGAAAGTCAGTTAAATTATGCAATATTACGGTCGTAAAATGTTGCAATAATACGGCCGTATTGGGACAAACTCAAAATCCATAAAAAGAAAGAGTATGAAAACATAACATGAGAGCAGCACAAATAGCTCGATAAGCGGCGACAAAAGCGATAGTGGTTTGTTTTCAAGCAAACATGGATTCGTGAAGTACAGTGTGTGTTCAAACGGTCACGTTTTGGCAAAACCTCTCACCTCAAAAAAAAATAAAGCAAACTCTGATGGTTAAACCACATAATCACATACAATTTGTGTTAAACTAAACAAATAAAACCAGAAAACAGGAAACCGAACATCAATCTGAACCCACAAACTAAATGTTAACGTTCCATCAGATATATGTGTAATGTTCACGATACTAAGCGCTAACAATGAGAAGTAAACAATAGAAAACAGGCACATGCGTAACATTTCAACTCTGTATATTCGAGTCTCAGACACAAGATTTTAACTCTGCAATAGTATAAAGCCCAACACCACAGTAAAGTTGTGAAAAAGTATAAGAATTAAATACAATTTCAAACGGTTTAAAGTCATTCATCGTTCTGATCAAGTTTGAAAGCAATTCACAGCAACCAAAAACACAGCATCGTATTAAGTGAAAGTTAAAATAAAATAGATTTACAGCATTTCAGTTTTGTGACAATATCAAAAGCATACAAGCACAGAAAAATATTCACATATTTTAACTAAGATTTACATTCGAAGGTTTGTTTCATAAACACAACTTAAAAAAAATGAATTGTTCACGACAAAATCATCAAAATGTGCGGAAAAGAAAAACAATAAATCTGAAACTGGTCAGACTAAGTAGTAACTAAAAACAATCGGTATTGTGACGATTGACGAGTGCATCAAATTATAATTATAGGAAATTGAGATGACGTCAAAGCCACCATACTGATTAATAATAATGTCACCAGTGGAAGCGCTAGATGAACAGGGTTGTGGTGCTGAGAAAGTTACGTGTAATGTGTAAGGCTTAGAAGAGCGAGAGTGCCACAATAAAACAATATGCTCGGATATACCAAGACACCAAAAAAAGCTATTTTATAACTAATATATTTTAATGCTTTTGTAAGAACTTTTATGCTACACTGAATTACCTGCACCTCGCGAATTTCGTTGTACATATTGATCAAGTTAATACTGTTTTTCGTTTAGCGTCGCGTCCTACACACTCATGTAGGGCACTTATATCTGTCACGCGCAAGAATCAAAGTTGTTAATCAACGCAGAACTTAAGTTTTTTGTTTGGGTTGGTTTAAATACATTTTAGAATTCGAACTCAACTCTTCCTCCTCGCTTTGACAATAAGAGATTCTTCCCTGCTTTTGTGAAATTGTGTCCCAAGACACGCAAAACGCTGATTTTGTGAATACATCGAGCCAATGACTCAGCACTTTCATCTGTCAGGTTGTTCCAAGACAGATCAAGAAATTCTATCTAAACAACAACAACTGATCAGTGAATTCAATCAGACTTAGGATGACATTTTATTTTAAACGAAATTCGAGAAAAATCTAATTGATTACACAGACTTAGTTTGTTTGCGTAGGTACTGAAGCCCGATAATCACGCTAAGCAGTTAGGACAAAACCAGTTTTAAATTTGCAATAACGTTTACGACAACTCCCTCCAAACCGGCCCGTTTTACAGTGATACCGTGACCAAAAGTGCCAACTCCTGGTTTAATTCACTTTCTAACGATAATGCTCAATTGAAAATAAATAAATAAAATTTCTAGTTCCTTTTTTTTGGGCACAATAAAGATATTGAGAGATTTAAACGAAATGAGCAGATCACTAAAAAGTGTTACAGGCACATTATCACTATTTTGTGTCATTGAGCAAAACAACGTAAGAGCTGCTACCTGACATTGTATAGCATTTTTCGCGTAATTAAGCCGAATGGCAACTAATTTTTCTTATAATTGTTCAGGAGCATGAAAAAAATTTCTTACTGATGTTTCCAGTTGCAGTACATAATCACAGAGTTGTCTCACTCCTTCACTTCCGATGTTACAGCGTATAAGCACCAGCTTTTCGATATTGTGAAGACAACGACCCAATAAAGATGAACCAACGTCACCGATCTTGTTCCCAGAGAGAGCGAGTCTTTTCAGCTGATGTTAAAGCAAAATGTTTCAATTTAAGTCATAATAAAACAAACGTGAGAAATGTGAGGTTTGTTGGGTTAATGCAGGTTAAGTTACTAATTTTTTCTGTAAACCAAATTGGGCATTTTTTGTGCTCAGTATTGATTTACCCATTCCTTGCGTTTTTTGGAAATGCCAAAAACTCGAATCAAATGAATGTTTGAGCCCTCCAATTTGTAAAACACAAACTAGAATATTGGTTTTCCTATATATTGCCAGTTTATATATACTACATCATGTTTAAGGATGTATCACATACACCATTTACTACATATATAATGGATATATATTTGAGACCTACATTTCATTGGGTCCCTATCTTTTTCCTGGCACATTATTACANTACCCATTCCTTGCGTTTTTTGGAAATGCCAAAAACTCGAATCAAATGAATGTTTGAGCCCTCCAATTTGTAAAACACAAACTAGAATATTGGTTTTCCTATATATTGCCAGTTTATATATACTACATCATGTTTAAGGATGTATCACATACACCATTTACTACATATATAATGGATATATATTTGAGACCTACATTTCATTGGGTCCCTATCTTTTTCCTGGCACATTATTACATAATTGTTTTTGCAAGCATAATCTAATGGGTCCCCACACATGTGCATATGCGATTTGGTAACAGTAAAAATAGGCCACAATCACTATTTTCAACCATCACACATTGTACGTAATACAGCGCAAAAATTAAATCCAGCCAAACATCGAATAGGGATTTTATGTACACTGTCTTCACTTTGTAGTTGTGTGTTTATTGACAACCGTCGCAGCAGTGCCACGTTTCCCTTGCTTCATAAAAGACCCCCCCCCCGTTAGCGTCGATTTTTCACGGTTTCATTTCCGTCAGCAATCATTGTCTCACTGCAGGCGAATGTTGTTAGACAAAGATATGGCGCCGATTTAAGATGCAAAACTGTATGATACAACAATTGCATAACTAACGTTTTAAAATGATCTACAAACATATCTTAATTGCACAGTGCAAACAACTTTTTGCGTACAAAACCTGTTCTGAAACAGTTATTTTAACGCTTTCAGTTTGAGAAGCACGTTACACAGGTATAACAAATCGAGCTGCGTTGTCGCTTTGCATTTCGAAGCACGAATAGGTTGACCTACATTAACGTTTAGAGCGCAATATAACTAACATCGTAACATCTTAATTCCAACTACTGAAAAAGTGGTCAAGTGACGACTGCGTTCATGCGTGAAGCATTTTTTTAAAGGCGCCACTATCGTCAATCACACCCATTGCATCAGCTCTGCACTGAGCGAGCACAAATTTGACAAAAGACAACACGTAAAAACAAATTCGGGGCTGTAAAGTAATTACTGAACCGATTGCACTGAAATTTTTAACAGCCAACAAGGAGCGCCCTGGCCAAAGCTGTTTAAAATTTCAGCAGGTTAAGTCTTGTATTTCTGACCTCAATAACATGTAAACAAACAAACAAATATTTTTGGGTAAAGAGATGAAAATGGATACATACAACTTCAAGTTACAAAATACTTTACTATACGCTGCAATGTACCAATCAAAAATGTATGAAACTCCAGAATCATCTGATTTAGCAAGTATAGCCGTTTTAAAAATTTCACGTTTGGGGGGGGGGCTGTGGATGAACTGAGAAATCAAGCGAAGTCAAAATTCACATAGACCATCTTTAGACCAATATCTATAATGTGTGTAATTTTTGAAAAAGTTTGAATCATTCTTTTTTGACCGAAACGTGGGATTAAATCCGCGTTAGACGAAAAAACCCCCCCCCCAGACAAAAACAATATGTGTCCCTTTCAGGGAAGGGGACCCATAATTATAAATGTGTTTCCTCCTATGCCCGGTGTATTATTTTGGACACAAATGTCTTCATAGGCTTTGAATGTAACGCTATCGTTTTTAATGCAAATCAATAGTACGATATTTTTTATTATTTATGCTTCAGTTTACCTGACGCGGGCAAGACAGGTACAGTCAACGGACCGGATGTGGGCCGCAGTAAAATGCCCACATTCTCTAGATTTGTAAAGGTTCATGCGTCTGCATGTGTTAACCGCATGAAAGCTTAGTCGAATTGTTATGGCAAGCATGAGAAATAATGATATAGCATCACAATGGTGTACACTTGGGTCACGACCTTTTTGTTGCAAAAATTAGTTTGTTTGCGACCTTTGTTTCTAATATTTCTGACAAGGAATGTGCTAATCTTCTGAACATTGTTTTGTGTAGCTATTTTAACGACCATCTTGTTACGCCCGACCGTATCATATTTGTTAGAGCCGATCGTAGGTAATACGCAATGAATGACACTCTCTTGCGAAATGAATTTGCAGCTTTTGTGCCATGTCTAATTTGTTACTTTGATGCATGCAATGAGACGATATTGGGAAAGTACGTTAATTTACAAACGCACAAGGTCACCTCAAAAGTGAGAACCTTGCTTAACGGTTATTAGATTCTGTGTTACGTCAGAAAGTATTAGGGGTTTTTAATGAAAAATTAAAGTGCTAGTGAGTAAGTGACTGCTTGATTTGAGATGTTGCGTTTGGTTTATAAGCCAATGAAACCAAAATCAACATATCATCACATTATGACAAGTTTTGAGCACACCAGTTCGTCGTTTAGATCAGGGGTGGGCAAACTACGGCCCCCCCCCCCCCCCCCCCCCCCCCCCCCCCCCCCCCCCCCCCCCCCCCCCCCCCCCCCCCCCCCCCCCCCCCTCGGGCCGCGTGCGGCCCAGTAGAGGAGTACATGCGGCCCGCAAAATGTTAGTAATTTTTTTTAAAAAAGTTGAGCAACGCTGAATAGTATTATAAGCACTTTTTGAAAAGTTTTAAAAAATACCGGGAGTGCGACCTGCCGATACCTATACCATATGTGCAGTATCTGTACCCGTACCATACTTAGGTACTAAATACAGATACTTTTTACGTGCTTTAGCCTGTTGTTTCTGCCACGTTCTTATGCAAATTGTCACTTGACATAATTTCTTCCTTCGATAAAAGTAAATAAAAGTGAAAGCGATTCACGCTTTTAAATACAGCCCACTTTGCACTGTTGACGCGAAAACTTTGGTCACTTTGGATCAAGTTTAGGTCTTTGTAGTACTTTGCAAACGGACAAAAAATACCTTCAACCCCCCCCCCCCCCCCCCCCCCCCCCCCCCCCCCCCCCCCCCCCCCCCCCCCCCCCCCCCCCCCCCCCCCCCCCCCCCCCCCCCCCCCCCCCCCCCCAACAAAACAACGTGCTTGTTTATTTTGAAACAATTACAATTGTAGCGCTTCAATCAATGTTTGTCCAATCAAGTGACAACAAATTTATGTTTATAGCTGAAAATATGCTATGTTTATATTTTGGGCTAAATCAGGCGTGCATAACCTGCGGCCGTACGGCCACGGAGACGAGTTTGTGCGGCCGTGACCAAGTTCATTAAAATACATGCACTGGAGGCCGTGACGAAACTAAAACTATTTTGCCAAATATTTTAAACTGCTAAAAACAGATTTCGTGTGAATGTTTATCCGCTTATTGCGTGCAAAGAATCCGAAAAAACAGGCACAGCAATCGTCACAATACAGATTATGAAGTCATAAACAATTAGCTTCGTTCAATTAAACTTATGCACCAAGTTAGAAACTATTAATCTGAGCATTTTAGGTGGCTTTAAATGGTATGTATATATGATATAAACCTAATTCTTTACACCAGTTATTTAAAAACAAAAACAAGCAAGTAATTGGCGGCCGTTGGTGAAATACTATGCGGCCCGATAATATTTAAAAGTTTTGAATGCGGCCCTTGCACTGAAAAGTTTGCCCACCCCTGGTTTAGATGAAGATACATCAAACCATGATGTCCCTCTTATGTAAGATGTACATTTGATACATGCAAGTTGGTCCAATCCGACAATGTGTACACATAATCAACATGGTCAAAGCCCATGCTGGGAAATATAGCGCGCTTTAGACGTAAAACAAACAAAACAAGAAGTTAAGTAACTGCTTAACTTGTGATGTTATGTTCATCCGTCATCAGACGTGAGCTTTATGATGTAAAATGTGTGTTTTGCAGTCCCGACAAATAAATTGGAAAGGGACAAAATCCACCGCTAATAATGGTTAAAGGTCACTTCAATGTAAGCATAAGAGAAGATGATTATAATGCCGTTATAAATGCCGCAGAAAAAATTATCGTTTATATCAAATGCGCATGAAATCAATGTATTCTGACCCACGTAATCAATAAAAATGGCAAACTAAATGTTACTTAAAAGTGCACGATTGGAAGTTTCTTACAGGTTTTTCCAGTTGCAGTATAGAATCGCAGAGTTGTCTAACTCCTTCGTATCCGATCTCACATTTCCACAGCACAAGCTCGTCGATATTGCGAAGGCAACAAGCCAAATAAAATGCACCCATATCACCGATCTTGTTGCAGGAGAGGTTGAGTCTCTTCAGCTGATGTTAAAACAAAATATCACATGTCAATTAGGTTAATGCAGGTTAAGTTACGATATATTTCCGTAAATGCTGATGTTGATTTTCCAGATTCGTACAGGTACATGCTTTTTCATTTGTGCAGCGCTTGAAAGCTTACCCAAACTGCAAAGCATGCATTAGAAATGAAGATATAACATCACAATGGTAGACACTTGGGTCGTTACAGGTTTGTTGATAAGTTCCGTTTGTTTGGGACTTTTGTTTCCCATATTTAGGACAAGCAGTGTACCAATCTTCTGAACAATGTTTTGATTAGCCCATTTACGTAATTTTTGAACCGGAGTTTTGTCATGTTAAACGTTATTACGCATATGTTGTTGTATGATCATGTAAGCAGTGAACAGTTAACATTTATCATAAGAAAACTCGCACCAAATTTATTCTACTGTAAAAATCTGCTATATTTGTTAAATAGCTTACTTTATGGAATACATATCATATAATAAAACTAGAAAGATGGTTTTCTAATATACTTCAAATTCATACATCATATGTCCGATTTGCCAATTTGCTATACACATCATTTGATCTACACATATGATTGTTTTGCTAGCAAAAACGACTGGGTCCCCACACGTGTGTTTTTGCGGATTTAAAGCAAACATATGTTGAAGTTATTTTTAGACACTTAAAAGCAATTTATTAGAAAGCATTTACTCAACCTAAAGTTTGGCACCCTAAATTGGCTAATTCACATCCGATCTAAGCGCGGCATTCAGAATATGATAAATATATAATGTTGGTTATTTCATTCAAAAAATAAAAGTGATTAGAATGTCGCTGAACATTGTCTTAACAAACAATACCGAAGTAATAACTGATAAGAAAATGGTTGGCAGTAATCCTAAACATACAAATGGCACCCAAGACAAAAAATTAAGACTAAACCACTAAATCCGTATCCTGCATGTAATAAAAAATATTTTGACCCACGCAAAATTGTAGCTAAAATTTTCCTGTAATCTTTTACATATATAGGATAAACTACTTACAGGCGTTTCCAGTTGCAATACAGAGTTGCAGAGTTGTCTGACTCCTTCACTTTCGATGTCGCATTCCAACAGTACAAGCTTTTCGATTTTGTTAAGGCAACGAGCCAACAAAGTTGCGCCCAGATCACCGATCTTGTAGTGGGAGAGGACGAGTCTCTTCACCTGATGTTGAATTAACAACAAGCACATCGTTAACACATACCAAATCAGACACAAAAACACCACACAGTATCACAGTGGCCAGTTCTGACCTTTAAACGACAGGTGCTTCCATTCATTATGCAAATTATTTGTAACGTGGTTAACAAACCATTGCTGACATTTTTTAGGCAACACGCATTAAATAAATATCACCACAAGCCAAAAATTGCATGCGCATCTTTCATGCAATACAGGTCGACATTTTAAGTCGTTCAATTGAAAAACATCGTAAAACTTTTAAGCAGAATTATTGTGTTACTAATGGCAATTTGTTTTGTGTTTTGATGCCAACATAAGCTGTCCATAAGGTGATGCATTAAACACAAAACAATTTTACCTACTCCTTAAAATAAAGCATAAAAATTATATTAACCACATGTCAAAGTGCTATGTAGTTTCGCCATATAAAATGCCATTTGCTGACAATGGCAGTTAGTGACATTTTGGACAAAAGTAGCGCAAGCTGTCAGAAAAAAAACACTTTTGAATGTTTCAAATATTTACAAATCGAAATGTAAACAATCGAAATCTAAACACAGTACCTGTGACATCACAAATCTTTTTTGGTTGCAACAAAACGAACATTTAGAGATTATGCCTCATTAGCAATTGCCTCATAGCATCTAATCAGTAATTATTTTCAGATACTTCTTGTCTAGTTTAACCATTAATTTTAACTGGATTGTTATATTCATTTTGTTCAAACAAAATCATGTTGACAATTTTTACATTATCCTCGTAAGAACATTGTTTTGGCAAGCGGAATTTAAACCACAGTAATACCGGGTTGACTCTGTGTTGAAGCACGAAGCAAAGGTTTTCGACGTTATCAGGAAAGAGAGACGAACGGCTGAGGTCAAGCTCATCAGGAAATAGGGAAGCAACAGACGAAGTAATATCTGCATCATTCATCTCATGAACCCATGTGCAAACTTTCAAAAGGTTTTTTTTGCTGAGTTTTTGGGACGAGTTGAAGAATCTATTTAACCAAAACTTCTTTGGGTTCATATTCGCAGTAAGAAATTTGGCCATACAAAACTTTTTGAGGGACCAATCTTCACTGGAACTTGCATCGACAAGGTTATTAAGTCTATTGAAAACCGAAGAATCACAAATTCCAAACACAAATTTGGAAACAACTTCCCATTTGTCTTCAGTTAGTTGTTTCTGTCGCTTCTTAAATTCCTTTAAATCCATGATCACCATCATGTAGAAGGCGGCAAAAAATTCCTGCCAGGTGAGATGAGAAAAGTATCTAAGTTTGTGTCCGTCTAATATCGTCAGCTTGAGATTCACTTGCTTTGTTACTGATGTGGTGAGGAAGGCGTCGGCTGTGGAAGGTTTAATTCCAACATTTTGAAAGTTCTTGTCTTTAAACAGCAATTTGCCTTTAAGAAATGCATCCCAAGCCATTTTGGCCAATTTGTCCAATTCGCATTCTTGGCCCTGTAAATGATCTGTTGTTACGTATTGGCTACAAGTGAAAGCAAGAACTCGTGTGAGTGAAACAAACTGAATATCTCCATCGTAACTCACCAGGTAATTGAGTGTCAATATGAAATTGACAGGAACATAGCAATACGCAAATACATTAGGGTTTCTGACAAGTTTTTGGTGTATAGCATCATATTTATTTCCGCATAACTGACGTCCGAGTTCATTCTGTGATGTTGGAGTTAACCCAAGTATCTGGACCATAAACTTGGGTCGGTATGAAGGATGGAGCTTGTATAGTTGAGATGGTCGTGATGTAAAAATCTTCCGAGCACGTGGAAGCAAGTTTCCTCCCGCTAAATGCTTCAAGTAACTTTCTGCAGTATTTTTTCCATGTAATAATGGTTTTGAAACCAAACTGGAAAATGATTTGAATGCTGCCTCATCTAAACCATCAAAAATAATTAAAACATAAGGATCACTGCAAATGTCAGAGAGTATCATGGTTGCCTCTTCAGGTGTGCACAACCAATCCGATAAAATGGTGGAAATAAGAAACTGAAGCAGTGTCATTTCACCCTTCAATTTAAGAAACCTGATCACAATGTAAAAGATAAACGATACTCTTCCACACAATTGTCCATCTAACGCTTGGAGGGCCCACTTTTTTGCTGAGGTAGTTTTTCCAATGCCAGCCTGCCCGACCACACCAACAACATTTCCATGTTTTTCGATGAAACCTTGTTTTGCCTCATGTTCATGCGATTTGAATTTCTTTTCCGCCTCTTGTTGTGCATTTTGTTTTGCAATAGGAAACATTTCTTCACTGGTAATGTCACTTTCTGGTGTTTTGTAAAGTTCGTCCTTGTAGTGATAATGTCCTTCTGTTTGAAACTCGTCACCAATTTGTTGTGGTTTGTTGATTATTGCCACTGGGACGGGTTTTATAGGTTGGTCCAAAAACTCAGCTAGTGACGATACATCACTGGCGATGGCTTTAACTTCTCTCTTTAGTCGAGACTTCAGTTGTTCACCTAAACAACATACTTTCTGTAAAACACTAAAGACATCACGCCAGTGTAAATCAAGGCAATTTATTCAGTTATAGATTTACTCATTTTGTGTTTTAACTAATAGCAAACAAATACTGTCCTCACATATTTCATGTTTAGTGGCTTGAGTTGTTTGCTGATTTTCATTCGGTAAAGCATGGGATGCTGTAGATTGGCTTATCACTGTCCTATGTTGTGTTTCTGTGGGACCTTGGGTTTCTGGTTCTGCAGTAAGAGATGAAGTTGACTGGCTGCGGCATGTATGTGGTTGATGCGATGTGGACGGGGTTTCATCAAATGACTTTGGGGAGGTTTCTTCCTCCAAAGAAATTGGTGGTAGTTGTTTTGAAGTGTGGGGTTGTTCATATATATGTTGAACCGTTTGCTGTTGTTGAACGAGGGTATAATATCTGTGTTGGTGAACTTCTACCGGTGCGTTGAACACTGGGCCAGTTGTGTTGGTGATTGTATCACCAAACTGTGGCGCATCTGCTTTATCCTGCAAAACACAGAAGTGTTTAACATCAATGTAAACTCTGTCGCTCTTGTTACCTACAATATTTATAACTTTGTTTTCTTGATCGATTGGACACAATTGAGCTGGATGTGGTTCTGCTACAACATCTCTTGATTGTTTGGGTAGAGGGACAACTTCACCAGATGGTTGTGAACCTTGTGGCGGTCTTGTGTGAAGTTCACGTTCACCCGAATCTTGTGTCAAGGTGGCCAGCTCATGTGATATTGGGACAACAGTAGGATTAGAACTTTCATTTTCCCCCCCCCCTCTGTCGCTCTTATTACCTACAATATTTATAACTTTGTTCTCTTGGTCGACTGGGCATAATTGAGCTGGATTTGGTTGGGGTACAACATCTCTTGATTGTTCGGGTAGAGGGACAACTTCACCAGATTGTTGCGAACCTTGAGGCAGTCTTGTGTGAAGTTCACGGTCACACGATTCTTGTGTCAAGTTTAGACGGTCACGTGAAATTTGGGCAACAGTAGGATTGAAACTTTCTTTTCGAGGTTGATTTTCCATATTTTGTGACAAGCATAGAATCATTAAACTTGAGAAAGCACCTATATTTTGTGAACAAGTTTTATTAAGTTAAATTTAATAATAAATTGAATTTTTCTGAGAGTTATGGAAAGTTCAGCGGCGTTAGTTAATAGAAAACCAATTTTTCACACAACCAACAACTTAACGTAGCAAGTGTAGAGTCGGACAAACATTGATTACGTAGTACTTTTGGGCATTATAAATTGCCCAATTAAATTGTGCGGTTTGCTGCAGGCTGTATAAATTGCCAAAGTGGCAAAAGTGTTTATGGCAAATGTATTTTTCCTATCTTCGTCCGAAAAATAACTAAACTAAATTGTCAAGTGCCGTCGGAACAGATCAGAAAAACAATGTAACTTCCGTCCGAAAACAATATTTCTAATAAACGTTATTTTTGCGAATCGCGTTGTCGCCGGGCCTGTTTCGTAAACATTGCAACAGCCTGACGCTGATATTTTTCGGCAAAGACGTAGCAAGCCCTCCTGAACAACGTTAATAGGTGCCACATGACACTTATTAATTCCCTTCTTTACTGCTAAAAGACACACTAAGCCGCATGCAGCCCAATTTCCCAAACTGGCGATATTAGGGTTTGTGGTGAATAAGCGCAAAAAGTAGCGATCTGTTTTTTGACAATGAAATAACACTTTTCACAACACGCATGTAAAAAAGATTCCATTCACACACTTGTTTATGCTAGTACTAATGCAAGTGGCACACAATACATGGTTTTATCTGAATATTTTTTTACGCACAAGTAATGATCTACAATAGAATATAATTTGGAACAGGAAGATTTTTAACAATGGTTTACAATGCCACCAGCACAGGAGTTTTTTAAATATCGTAAATAACGAAACCGTTCGGCGTAGAAAATGATAGGAGAAATACTTTTCACAAGTTTATTCCGTAAATCAGCGTCGATTTGCGGATACATAGCGTTTTATAGAAAGTGGGCATATTTGAAAAGCCTTGAAATCAGAAATCGACTCCATCTAAATCGACGCTTTTTCTCGCATACTCATCCTACTAATTTAAATAAAAACGTGATTTTGTTAAGTGTTTAACAACATATAAAAACTAGAATAGTGGTTTTCCTATTTATTGCCAGTTAATAAGGTCAGTTTTTAAACACAATTTTCCAAAACTGAAAATGGGCTGATATTAATAAAACGACATAGCATAGCTGCGCAAAAACAGCTGATTTCTAATCACCAACACAACTGTCTGGTAAAACGTCCGTCCCGACGTCAAGCTGAGCACTTCCGCTGCATTCACACGCCTTATTCGTAAACAAGTGAATTACTCCCTTGAGGGTTGAGACTTCTATCTGACTGACAGTGTACACATATTATGGGCTGTAAAATTCAAAACCCAGTGTATAAACCCTAGGCCAAACAGAATCAACCGTACTTGTACACAGTATTTCACAGAATATATATTTCGCCAAAAAGTTTTGGCATCGTCAGTTCTGTAAGCGAATACAATACTGTTATAAAAGCATAGTAAAACAGTAAAAACAATAAAATATTGATGTAAGAACAGTAATAACCGGAAAACTGCTACTGTGGGTGGATTTCATTTCAAACTAGATTTTATTTTTCATGGGCTGTAAAAGTAACTATTTGGGGCAAATTTTTAAATACTATACGAATAACCTACTGCAAACAATTGTTTAACAATTTACCACATTAGTATTTGTATTTCTGGCCTAAAACTTATTATTTTGGGGGTTTAAGGGGTAAAAATGGGTGAATCCAATAAAAAGTTACGAACTTCTTCAAAATAGCTTACATTGCAACAACCAACAAAGCATGAAACCCTCAGATTATGTACTTGGGTCAGTACAGCCGTTTTTGTTTTTTTTTCGTTTTGGGGGCATGTGGGTGAACCACTGGGTCGTTTGGGGTCAAACTTCAGGATCAAATTCGGAACAATAACTAACATCTGTGCAAATTTGAATAAATTATTAGCACTTTTTCTTGACCAAACGCATTTAACAAACCAGCGTTAGTCAGAAACAAATATTTTGGGGTTTAAGGGCTGAAAATGGGTAAATCTTTTTTTAAGGTACAAAATTATTTGAAATACCTTACATTGCACCAAACAACAAAGCATATAACTCCTTAATGAAGTACTTTAGCGAGTATAGCCGTTTTAAAATTTTCACGTTTTGGGGGGCTGTGGGTGAACGGAGGGATCAAACGGGGTCAAAATTCACATGGACAATCTTTAGACCAATATCTACAAAGTGTGTTAATTTGAAAAACGTAAACAAAACCAGAGTATAACCTTAAAACGTAGTCAATACACACCATAAAAACGTACAAGGTTTTTCGCGGAAATCTCAAAAAATTGGCAACTAATAGGTTTAAATTTGCAAAAGTAATATTTTGATCGTCTGGTAGTGCATGTCTGGTCACGACAAATATCGCCACCGCTAGTCAACTAACAATGCAAACAGTTACAAAAGCAACGGTGCTTTTAAACACAAGGTCGATTGAATGTTGCAAGCCGTTTTGGAACAATTTTAGTTTTGGAATAGAAAGGAACCATTTTGGCAATAAAGAAAAGTTCGCATCAGTTTAGGGCTTAGGCCCATAGCTACACAACCTCCGCAAATACAGTAAAAAGTTTTTGTTCGCGATTTATGACCGCATGCTTGACGATTTCTGGCTCATGGTTACGACGACACGATCCGTTTACCAAACCGCGAGACTGCTCGTCGCCCGACGACGCGAATTTACAAAGCTCTAAACTACTTTGGGCTACGACGCAATAAAACATCGCATACTTCCACAAGACGTTTTGCTTGTCACGGTGGCAATGTTAGAGTCTTCCAATAACCAGCCGGAACCTTTTGTTTTAATTACATACAAGTTTCATTTTAACCTGCGCTTCTACGGTTGCTGAACACTGGTTTACGTGCCGTTGCAACTGTTTCCACTTTTTTCTTCCAATAAAATGAAGAGTCAACGGGAGTACATGAGTTTGCAACAACAACAAAAGGTGTTTCAAAACAACAGCGATTTATTGCCGGCTGTGAACGTTAGAAACTAAAGCCTTTCGCTCACGTTTTTGATATCACGATTAAAAGTTTGACAAAAAATATGGCCCGACTTCACCTTACAAAATAAAAACATTCAATTTCAAGAAAAAGAATCAAACAAGTGATTTGATTACCGCATTTATTGGTAAGTTAAGTATTCATAATTTTCACCCAAATTGTCAATTGGCGTACACGACTGGTAGCATAAATCTAAACATTTAAAATGCTAAGATTGATTTTGTTCACAGCGTCTAACGAGGCCGAAAGTTTGCCATCAAAATAATTGCATCCAAGTACGTAACAAACAAAGGACGAATTTTGATTATAGATAATATAAACAGATTATGAGAGTAAAAACGAAATGTGTAAAATTAAACCGGTGAGATATCATGTTTAAAAAATGGTGCTGATATACACACCAGTATCGTGGAAAAGATCCGCAATTTTTCGCATCCATGTGTGTATTTGTCACTGCAAATTGCATCACAGGGGGCAAATGCTGCGTATCAAAAGTAAGAGTGACAACCTTACAATTAAAACCACTGAAAGTTTGGACTGCTGCAAGCAGTACACAACACATGACGCTTTAACGTTCCGCAACTATTTCCGGCTTGGTGATGTTTTAATGCACTTGTGTCACTATGCTTTCCTTCACCGGGCTAAATAAACTCAACTCCACTAAACGCAAAGCCGCAGTAAAATCGAATGATTTAAAATTTGTTCAGATTTATTGTGTTAAGATTTTAACAATCATCAGTGTCGAACTAGTGCAAATCAATGTAGGGTTGCGCTTTTGTACAACGACTGCTTTCGAACTTTTGCAATGAAAAAAGCGCATTTTAGCTGTTTTTAACAACTTCCAACAATTGCCAAATAAAAATAATTTGTCACGCAAACTTTCAAGTTTAAAATTGCTAAAAATATTTGGATCGCAAAGTAATGTATGTGTGGTCCATTTTTTGGTGACACACGGTATGCAACAAAAAGCAAGATTTTCTAACGACATTTCTTGAGCACAATTTAGCTTCCACTTAAACGTTCCCACCCCTAGTGTTTAGAATGTCGACATGATCACTGCGACCGTTTTCCAAATATCGCCACCGCTTGTCGCCCAACAATGCAAATAGTAACAAAGCAACGGTGTCTTTCAACACAAAGCAAGGTAAGCCATCGTAAAAAACGTCGATTGATTGTTGAATTCAGTTTTTAGCACAAAAGAAGAATTTTGGCAATAAAAGGAGGTTCGCCAGGTCGAGGCTGAGCTCCACAAAGACAGTTAAAAAGTGTTTGTTCGCATTTTATGGCCGCTCGTTTAAACTTTCCTGGCTCCTGGTTTACTAGAACACGATCCGTCTTTCAAACAGTGAGACTGCTTGTGGCGCAATGACAAAAATTTACACAGCTGTAAATTACGACCCAATAAAACATCGTATACTTCCACAAGCCGTTTTACTTGCAAACATGGCTATGTTAGGGTCTCGCAAAAAAAAACAGCCAAAACATTTCGTTTTTATTGCCCACAAGTGCCACTTCAAACTGCAATCATAAGGTTTCTGAACCCTGGTTTACGATGTCGTCGCAACTGTTTCTAATACCACATGTGTTCTCTGCACAAATGTTCCAACATTAACAAGTCATAATATTGTTAAACAACGCCATTTTGTTGTCAACGTCATTTTTCGGTTTACCGTTTACTGATGTATTGATTCTCTTCGCTTACGTTCTCTACCTTGTGAGTGAATCGTTTGTGACAATTAAAATCCTCTTAATTTTTTTTTAACTCAACATAGCTATACAAAACAACGCAGAACAATTAAACATAATTTCACAGATTGACACGTTTCTTGTTTAGATTACGGTGATGGCATATGAACAGTTAACTTCGTTTTTGCGCAAAATCGACAAAAACTTGCGTTCTCTGAATATGTATCCTCCAAATATGTTATATAATTAAAGTTCTAAGCTGGGGAAAAAACTCAAAATGCACAAAACGTGTTTTATATTCTAGTGAAAACGGTTTTATAAAAAAATGTTTGAGTCGAAACATGCAAAACAATATATCAGTAAGCAATGATACAAACGTGAAAATCTGTCATTATATTTGAGTTAATTATATACATTAACAAAACATTTTCACAACGAACAAACTTATTATGTAAAACACAATATTACAGCAACCGCAGCAACAATTGGTTTTACGTTATTCACAGGTAAAATTAAAGAACAACATCACTTTGGTCGAGCACTTAACAAATATTCCTAGTAATGCTATTCATTAAACAAATTAGAAACAAGCTCAAACTTTACAAACTTATCATGTACAATACAAAAACGACAAATTCCTGAGCAACAATTAATGTTCGGTTATTCACATGTAAACACTGCTATCTGTGTGAGTAACAAGGCGCGTGAACCGTGGTCGTTTAAATTAACTAAATTTGAAACAAACGTTTAATGTTTCAACCCTTCTCTCACGTATAACAACTTATTCATAACCTAAATCTTATTCATAATCTTTGCTTTTTCAAATAAAGTAATTTACTGAAAGTGACTGATTGCGATCGACAAAGCAGAATGTTACATTCTACTTGACAGGTCATATCCTAAATCAGACAACAAAGATGTAAAAACACAGCTGAATGACATGCGACCTACAGAGACACTGAGGTACAGAACCATTCACAGTACAGTTTCATCTCATTTAACTTGCTAAAAGCCGATATACTTATCTATTATATTTATCGCGTTTGATCAACATTTGCTCAAAATAACAAAAGCAAAAAGTAACAGTAATCAAACCCTCACAAAGACTTTTCATTTGCGTAAAAAAATAATAGTCCAGCTTTTTGCAAATTTTCTACTTGTTGTTTTGAAAACAATTTAACAAAAATCGGCTGTAGTCACGAGACAAGGCGCTGGGTGCTGATAAAACTTACACCTCGAGTTAGTTTATGACGCAAAAAAAATCGTCAACAAGCAAGGCAAATTATGCAAACTGCTATGAGCAACTTTCCACACATTTTAAAACACAATCCACGGAACCTTTGTGTTTAAAGGAAGTAACGACCTAAAGTTACCCGGAAGTGGCGTAATATTATCCTCAGTGTCCCGGATGCGCCGTGATTCGTGATTCGTTCATGCTTTCACACCAGTCGCGCAATCGCGACATCAAGTACATAATGTCTCAGCTTGCAGTAAAAGCCGTTTGTAGATCACAAAACATTTCAACATCTTATGGCGCAAATATATAATTTTAACGACAAGACTATGGTGTTATGATCGGTTCTGACCGAAATCCTCGTTTGAATAACAATAAAAACGCGTTTCGAAGAAAACACTTCACACAATTTGGTCTATAACAGGCCTGTCAAACTCGCGGCCCGCGGGCCGCATGCGGCCCACTTACAGTGAACAACAATTGAAGTATTTTGTCAGATTTTTATCTGATTATACTAAATTTTTCTTACTTTTCAAGTTTAAAGCTATTATTTAAACAGACGTTTACCGAAATTTAATTTATATGTACAAATTCACATGTTATGAATAGAAACGATAGTAATTAAACCGTTCCTTAAAGTTTCGGTCAAGGGTGTACAACCCGCGGCCGTACGGCCACATTAAAATATATGTACTGGCAGGCGTGATGTAATTAAAACTCCTTTGCCAAAACTTTTGGTTTTCAAACTACCCTAAACAGATTTTACTCTATAACATTAAGTGTAACGCTGTATTGATCAAATTAAACTGCCCTTTAGTCCCACCAAGTGGTAAAACTTTAATGCAAATGAGGTCACAACAGGTGATAGGCGACGAGGCGTAGTTACGCATCATGAAGTACGCTGACGCAGAATCGCATTCCAAGGTGTTGGCAGCGCTAATAATAATCAGAGGGTGGTTTTGGCCTTTCCAAATTGTTAACTTCAGCATTGTCCACTTAATTGTTGTGTTCACTTGCGATGTACATTTAACAAAATACATAATTTACATAAAAAAAACAATACAAGTCTAACGTGGGACATTTGACTATTTCAAAACGTTCTCCAAAATTAAAATTGCATGTGACTGATTAAAGACAAACCGCTTAAAAGGTGTGGGGTAAAGCAGAGAAGACAGCGACTTTACATCTACTATCTTTACCTGCACGAAAATAGCGCTTTTTCCACTGACAGTTTGCAATTTATATACAATAGGTCGTCAAACTTTATCATCACACAGCTTATTCGAAAATGATGTTTTACGGATATCAAGTGACAGATTATATAAGCTGATGGTTCTGGAGACATACGGTGTATTGAATTATTTATGCTGCTCACGAGCGCCA
>QLIY01002216.1:0-21486 GCA_003260075.1 Phallusia mammillata | reverse complement strand
GTTAAATAGGACATATTTCAAACAATATCTGGGGTGAATCTAATTTTAGAGTTTGTATTCTACAAAGTATTATTATTTAAGCCCAGTGCCGATCATTGTGTTTTACCTTACAACACCCGACTTTCTCATGGTTATCTCTTGAATTGCATTATTTTCAACTTTGCATGTGTGGGGACCCATGAGTTTTTGCCTGCAGAAACAACTTAAGTTATAAAAGACGATGGCTAATATGGGATCCAATACAAAATAAGCATAGGGAATATATTAATGTTTTAAAATAGGTTATAGTGTATATGCAACAACAAAATGGGCTAAGCCACCGTTCTAGTTTCAAACGCAATACCTTGTCACGCGTGCTCACAAGCTAAATATGCTGGATGAAGGAAAAGAACGAATCAACATTCTGTAGTTAATGCATAAATGAGTCAGGATCCGTTCAAGTTGGGTACAACTGCTATAAGACCAACATTTGTTTTTCCCAGGTGGAATCGGAAACAACAACATTGTGTTGTCTTCTGTTGAGTTCATGGACGTAGATGAGAATATTTGGACGAATTTGCGCACAGAGATCCCGGCTGAACTCGGAGCAAACTCTGTATGTCGCGTAGGAAACCGGGTTGCTATCCTTGGAAAGTAAGTCAAAGTTTGAAAACACCAAACATCTGTTTTAGTGCCTCTTTGCAGATACCTATTTTACCAACGGCCGCCAAGCGTTTCCTCGTTTATGTTTCAATATTACTTCTGTAATGAAATAGGTTTATCTCAAACAAACCATCTAATTGCGCCTGAAAAGCACATAATATTTTTTTACTTAATGCATAGATCGAGCAGAACAGTCTGCATGGCGACCAGTGTTAACTGTTTATGAAGTCATCCTACATATTGTCGCGCTTGTGGCGCCTGTTTTTGTTTTTGTTTGCACACAATAGGCGTACAATAAGTCTAACGCATATGTCTCATAGGCTGACAATACTCGGTACATCCCCACAAAATCTTTATGCGGCTTGAAATTTTAATTCAATTCAATTAATTGACAAAAGAGTTTTATTTGTACATGTTCATGGCCGCATAAACTCGTCTCTGCGACAGAAGGTTGCGCACCCCTGATCTAGAGTGTCCAAATCTGGGAACACAGTGTCTTGTCATCATCTTGTAACTTAAAGTTCGGAGCGTTAACAGATCAGAAACCCAACATCTGTTTTGATCGAGAAAAAAAACATTAATATCTTCGAGGCAAGACAAAGGTATCCTTTTTGACGAAACTGGCCCATGGTAGCCTAGTTTGTATATTTAGAGCACTAAATTCACAGCGCGTTGACACGTTTAAAGGTCACATAGATTTGGTTTCGAAACGTTAAGCTTTCCAGCATGTGGATGATGCTGATCGCGCTGTCCTGCTATTCACAAGAAGGTTTAATTGTTGCGTCACAGTCACCACATTGTTTTTGTTTCGAAGGGAGAAGAAGTTATTGTGTTTTGATCCTTGCACCGGAACTTGGAGAGTAGAGAGTCAAGTTCTGCCTTCAGTTATGGGGGCTCAACTTGTGGCGATGCATTGGAATGACGACACACGACAGTGACGTAACTCGACTCCAAACAGGGAGTGTCCATGAAGTTTTACGAACGGGGGTTAAATGTTTTTAGGGTTATCAACCACAAAAACAAACGTATGTTTGTCAAAATTGTTTTTACCGTTCATACCCATGCTATTATCAAAAAAAAAATTATGGCAGTGACCTTTTGAGATTGGAAAGCGGATCATACGATAAAGCTGTTGTTCGTTATTGTAAAAAATTATTGCGTGATTCGACATAGGCAGAAAATCTTTATGTGAACTCGCAAGTGTGTAACAGTGACAAACATTTTACACACATGATCCTATTGTACACCCCCTTTTTTCACACCTGTTCTGGTTTAGTAATTGTTCAGGGTCCATGTGTTGTATATCTTTCTTTACCAAACAAAATAAATTCCTTTCCTTTCATGCTGAACATCACGGGAAAAGCTCCTAAATATTGCCAGTTGAATGTTTGGGTCGCGGATTTAGACAAATTTTAAACCTAATAAACCTCGTCTTGCTACCGAGTATGTACATTAACGTAATGGACTGTACAAATGTTGCGTAAAACTATTTATCTGCAGATATTCGTTTAAACATGTATGCCACAATTCTTCGTTACGTCGGTTTAGCCACGAAAACTTCGAGTCACATGTATAGTGTGGTTATTTAGCTGCAAATATTTGACGAGTGGTCAGCGCAATGTTTGTCCAATTGCCGAGTTGTCCAAACCATGCAAAGTCCACTCGTTAAATATTGCGCAGAAACGATAGCCGTGCTTTGAATCAGGGAATAGTTCCACAGACCAGTGATTAAGTTAAATGCTGGGCAGAAGTTTGAGAGAAGTACAAGGTTTTACAAAAGAGATTCCGCAACATTTACAGGTAAGTGGAAGCTAAGCTGCTGTTCTACTGCTTAAATCATTTCAACAAAGTTTATCACATAAAACTGTAGTGCCAGGCATGCTATGATTTCATGTAATTGTCCCTAAAGCTGTAACATACATTTCGACGTCATGTTTAATCAAATGGCTTTTTCGGGTAAAATGCAACTGCTCGAAAAGCTGTGGTTAAGAAAGCTTATTATGTGTTTATTCATTGGACAATGCAATCGAAGAGTTTTAGTTTTTGCCGAGCGCTACGCTAAGTATATAGACAAACAGTTTAGAAACTTATAAACTGAAATGATTGAACCCTATAGGCGACTGAAAGATTTTGGGGCATTGTAGCAAGTGCAAGCTTTTCGGACATTTACGAGATGATTACAAAAACAAATTTCAAACAGCTAGAGACTCTTGAATCATTTGTTTGGTGGTCCCGATACTTTGCAGTAAAGGTGGTTATCTCTAAACTTATTAAGTCTCACGTATAATCAGCATCTTTTTAAAGAAACTTTTCAAATAGTTTGGATTTACGCTGGCTAGAACCGTCCCATAGGAGACCTAAGGCCATCGGCTAGGAACCAGTAGTCTCGTAACAACGCCGACAAATATAGATTCATTGATTGGCGAACTTTCTCACACACGTTAAAGTTGATGAAAATTTAACTACTTGTTCACAGCACATATGCAATTATATGTAAGCTATTGATCAACTCTTGCGCAAATAAACGACGAAGCATTTAAGTAAGGCCTGCTGAAATTAACAATATTTTTCGTTATGTTTCAAACTTTGCAGATTTGAAACCCTACCACAGCTTTTATGATGTCAAACTTTTCAAAATGGTTCGTCTTAGGCGGTTTGCAAGTTGTGCCGGAAAACAAGCGTCCAGATCCGGCCAAATTTACGAAGTATCTCCGAGATTACGCCCAGGAGCCGGTGCGGGCATCGGAATGGAACGGTTTTCTGTTTTTTCCTGGGTTTGAGGCAGATACGGCGAAATACTGCTACCATCATTTTCAGCCACGCGAGGGCGATGTTGTGGTTGCGTCCTACGGCAGAACTGGTAAGATTATTGAACTTGACCGAATGATCCAGCGCGCCTGACCCATATACAGACATAAGAATAACCTGATCGGGATTCATCTCCGGGAATGTCCTGGGTTCGAACCCCGCAAAAAAAGAGTATTGAATCAACTTGTAATCATGGGTTTTATACGTAAACAGCGTACGATTGCTGTTAGATTGATAAAGAGGTTACTAGAAGTCACGCCACTTTTAATTTGGGTTGAGATGAGTTTGGTGGAATAATCGTAGTTACACAATAGCTAAAAATATTCATTAAGACGTAATAATAAAGCGCAACAAAGTAGCAGGCATATGTGACGGATGGGTAAACGCACTGCACCTACACCCTTACTACAACGGTTATGTGGCGGGAACTCACATTTGAGGGTGAAGTAGGCGCGTTAGGACTTCGAGACCGGGGGAGCTACGTTGGTGGAGCCAGTCAAGTTGGGACCTATACAAACCAACCGTGTTACGGTAAAAGTATAGGGTTCGGCTGGAAAAGAAACACAGAAAAACTCTCAAAGTTTCGAGCGCCGAAAGAAAGGGTTTTTACAGTGCGGTTTTTACAGTATTCGTGACCTGGTTACACAAACCCCTTTTTCACTTATGTATCATAAAACTTAATTATGTATACGTGGCGCAAAATTGCTTATATGTCTAACGCAGGAACAACTTGGCTCACGGAAATAATTCGTTTGATATTGTTCCACGCGGATGAAAAACAGCTGAATCAAGCTCAGCAATTATCCTACTTCTACACCTATCTCGAATTCGGCCCAGGTGAGATTTAAGTGTTCAGAGTCGAAAATGTGATAACAAGCTCCGATAATGCCAATTCCCAAACTCTTTCTACTTGTATAGAGATATTACACTGAAAACTTTGACAAGTCTGAAATCTTCCACCATCTTTTTATGTGTAGATATAACTTAATATATATATATATATCACGAAAGTAATAAGCACCATCAGTATTTTTTTAAATCGAATATTTGATGAAATATAAACGTTTTGAGGTTGTTTCTACCTCTAAAGTTGTTTAATACCAGCTTCGCAAAAATCGCCTCGGCAGTCATGTCCCTATTTTGTCGATGCATAATATGAAAGTTTTGTTATTTGTTCGAAACAATTTTTGTATACCACTTGAAAGGTTTTAAGCATTACAGTTTGGGAACCACTGTCGTGACCCTTCGTTGCAAAGCCCGTTGTTTTGTGAATTAAAGTTGGCCCTGAAGTGTTGATGTTTGTTGTTTCAGTATCAAAGTACGATGTAGTTGACAACCTCGAACTTGACCGAAGGTTTTTCGGGACGCACTTGCCAGCTCCTCTCTTCAACTTTGACAAGTTCAGAAAAAATGGCGCCAAGGTAAATTAAATGTTTGGCCACTTAACAAGGATTCCTCCAACAATAAAGAAAGCACCAACAGTAGACATGGCTTGTTATGTGTTTGGTTTTATAAAGGAAGAGTTATATATTTAGCTCCCTAGTAAAAGTAATGGTGTATTGGCTTCCACTCATAAAGAGCAAGGAGCCACACGCACCTCAAAAACGATTGATGTGTAGTTTGTGAAAGTACATGAGCAAATTCTAATAGTGTTGCTGTATTTGTTAAAGGGTCCAGATATACACCAGTGCCCCCGTTTCAGTATTGCATTCGCCACTAGAGGTGTCGAATCTGACAACAGCTTCTTTAGATCTTATACGTGATGCGGAATCCCAAAGATCAAGCTGTTTCCTGGTACAAGTTCATCAAATCAAACAAACTCACCGAACTCGAACCTCTGAAACATCGCTATCCCAGTAATGAAAAGCACTTCTACGACAGTTACATTTCAGGTACAGAAGATATTTATAAGTTGAATGGGTTTGTTTACTTCTATGTTACATTTTAGGTGTGACTATGTTAGCTTCTGTGTGTCTTCCATGATCCAGTAATTGTGCTATTCACTTTACTGCTCCGTAGCGTTTTAATGTTGTACAGACTTTTGACTCTTGTAGTGACATTTGTGCTGGTATAGGATTCAGTTAACAAGAATAACAACATAGCTCAACTAAGGTAGTAGGATGTATATACGCGAGTGTGTTTTTATAATAATATTTAGTACAGCACTATCTGAATCCAATAAAACCTGATCACTTGAATGGGAAAACTTGTTGAAGTCAAGCGTTTCGCCAACTTTTGATGTTTAATGCAATATTCTTAATCAATTATAAATAAAATAATCTTAGTCAATTATACATAGGTAATATTGAATGTTGACAACAACCAAACACAATAAATAATATTAAACAAATTATTTGTGTAGGGGAACAGCATACTTTTGCTAAACCTGGCGAGGGGTATCTGGAACATGTGAGAGAATGGTATCGACACAAAAATGATGGGAATATCATGTTTCTTGCGTATGAAGACTTACAACAGGTAAATGTTTTGGAAAGTTGCTTTCATTGTTGCTGACTTTACGAAGTTGTCATAGAATCTTGAAACGAATATTCAAAAGATTGATGAGTTTGTTGACGCAAAATTAAGCGATGAAGATTTGAAGAAAATTACAAATCAACTCTCGTTTTCCTCCATGAAGGAAAGATTAAAACACTACGGCTCAAGAATGTTTCGAAAAGGTGTGAAAATAAGTTTTTCATAAGGTTGCACAATTTGTGGATTGGTTGAAAACTTAATATAAACAGTCGAGCCTATATAAGCCAGAGCTAAAACTCATAACGTACAAGCCCGAAACCGGATTCGTAACCAAAGAAATGCGTTTCTTCAGGCATTTGCTTTGTACGTTGTGGTTTCTAATTACGTGGATTCATCACAATGCAGTAAACACTAGATAAGAAAAAAATGAAGTTTGTACCCATGCAACAACATTCAATATGATAATAACATCTCTCCAATGAACACTTCCTTCGTTCAGGTCAAGTGGGTGCTTGGAAAAATCATCTGAGCGATCAACAATCGAAGTTGATTGACAGGAAAGTCGATGAAATACTCGGAGACACCGACATTCGATTCGTGTACGACCTGCCCGAGTAAGTTCAATACTGGGAAAGATTGCANTCCGAAATTTAGTTTAGATAAAAATTTCTACGCCTAATGAAAGTTACTAGGACCAGTGCCGGATTAAGCGTCTGCTGGCCTGTTAGGCACATTTTATATGTGGCCCGAAAATCAGGGTTGCCAACTAAAAAATTAAAATTATCAGTGAAATTGTCAGCGACTAAATTTCTACTGATTTTAAAGTGGCCTGGATTTTTGACTGGCCTGTAGGCACGTGCCTACTTTGCCTAATGGCTAATCCGGCACTGATCCTAAATCGATTCGCCAAGTAACTGTCATATTAAAATAGAATGTAAAGGTCCGTAGAAAAAACAGGCACTGAGGGAGGGGTTAGAAAATGTGGTAAATGTTTAGTTAAAGTTTCTTGTAAACCTGTAATTTCATAAAACTTTATACACATTTTACTTTAATACCAGGGTAAACAACAGCAATATGCAAACTTATTTAATACCAACAATGCGTATTAGTATTTAAGGTGATATTGGGATTCGCGATTATGTATATTATTAAAACATAAAAAAACTTAAATAATTAATTTTTAGAAGTGCTGAGTCAGAGGAACGACTCAAAGGAAAGCTGTGATTGTGACTCAGCTGGTTTGAGATCTCACTTGCAAGGAAAAAGAAATATGAAAGTTTTTATTCAGAATGATTTGTTTTGAATTACATGTTGTTTTATTCATGCGCGCCGACACGAAAGAAGGAACACTTGCCCCTCTTGAAATTTTCTTAAGATTACAATATTTTGTCAAACAAACATATGAAACAAAAAGTGTTTTGGGTCTGGTCCTAAACACCTCATGGTCCGGACGTTAACGCTTGTAAGAATAATAAGATAAAGGAAAATCGAAAAGGACATTTACTGTTAGTAAATTAGTACAGATAGAGACATGGTTCAGTTATATTTTTTCACATTATTTCAAGAGCTGTTTTGGATACTTGCTGAATTGAATTGTAATCTATGACATTTTCTTTACTTGCTTGAATAACTTTATATATTCCTGGTGTAAATAATACCGGAATGAACAGTAAATTGTCTTGCTTTTTTGTTCAACATTTTTTGGGGTAATGCGTTAATGAACCCCCCCCCCCCCCCCCCCCCCCCCCCCCCCAACATATGTTGCAGTGCTTCTATGTAACCGCAATTTCCAATAAAGCTATTGCTGCCAGGCATACTATCTTTTGGAAAAGAGCTCTACAAACTTGATGTCACCAAAGTGTTCAAGAAAATTGTTTTTGTACATATATCGAGGTTTACTGCATAGGAAAAATTGTTTGATCATTATTCAAAATGTACAAAAAATATTTGATAAATTTTCAAATAAGCTTAATTAAAAATTTCAAATTGTTGCTTGTTTCATGACAGCCCTACACGTTTGGCATTCCCGAATTTAAAAGCAATTAAAAATGGCACCTTGTTTATTTAATCAAAATTAACACTATGCAGTGATGACCATCACCATTTTTATAGTTTGGTCGATTTTAAAGTTGTATAAACATATGAGCTTTTTGGGCTTAAAATTTTTAGGTCCACCTGCTTCGAAGCAATAACACCGATAGAGAATAAACAAAAGCCTTGGAAAAAGATATCAATATTTCGCCTAATCAGCGTCTTCAGTTCTTTAATACACAATATAAACAGATGGATGTAAAGACGGAAACCAAATCAAACACTGTTACATGAATAAAATCGTGAGAAAAAACAGTAACAGGAATTTACAGCAATTCCACAAAAAAAAGGGGTTAAGCTACAAAACGGTGGCTATGTTCAAGTTTGTGTTGTTTTTGAATCTTTAGGGGAGTTTAAGCACCTCTTGCTCCCCTTGGTGTCAAGCCCTGAACCGACCCTGTGACAGTTACGTGACCTGGCGCTTGAGAAATTAAATAGCGTTTTTGCCAGTTATACATTAACAGCGGTTGGCATGCCTTTACGATTATTATACTACGCTCACAGTTACACCGCAAAAAAATCTTTGGAATAACAGTGAATCAGCTTAATTTGCAATATAACTGGAGCTATCTATGTACTTGTGCACAGTCAAAGTTAGGGACGCATTCAATTCCCCCCCCCCCCCCCCCCCCCCCCCCCCCCCCCCCCCCCCCCCCCCCCCCCCCCCCCCCCCCCCCCCCCCCCCCCCCCCCCCCCCCCCCCCCCCCCTTTCAAGCTTTAAAATATTATGATTCCGGCCGACTTACAATGGCAAGTAGTGCTATAGGTTTAAGAGCACAACAGGTCGCAGAGTTTGCTACTGGTTTGGGTTGTAGAAGGTAAAAAAACTCGAGTTTTGCATTTGACAAACAAGTAACTTCGAGAGTTGCTTACAAGGTTATGGTTTCTGATCCTGTCATATTAGCAATAAACAAGCTGTTGCTGCTAGGCACAAACTAGAAAAAAATGCCCAACCAAACACAGACCATAGAATACCGGTAGCGTGCCAAACTTAAAGTAAACAAACCGCAGTGGTTTAATCGGTGTGCAAACAAAGCAAAAAACTGTTATGTAGGCGGGAAAGGCTCGCCGTCAAATTTAAGCGCCCTCTGGAGAAAACCTATTCGTACCGAATTTTGTTCGATAAGCGTGTCAATTAACAAATGTAAAAACTGACGAACAAACGTTTGCTAATTGTGTGTTGAGTTGGAGGTCTTAAATTTTAAACTAAAAACCTCGTTGTGGTGGGCTTAGACTAGAGTTCCAAAACTTGTTTTGTTCTCAGCATACTTTGATGGCCTAACAACACTGAACGTAAATCAGATCAACTTTCACTGTCTAGAGTCTAGACATTACAATTCCCCATCTCTTCGTAGTAGATGCTAAACCATACAAAGATCATTTAAAATCGGTTCTTTTATCGACTTCTTTCCCGTTGGGAACCACTGCTTTAAGATAATGAAACAGAAGTCACAGTCGAATATTTTGATAAAATACTTGGAAATTTCTATGGTTATAAAACTGTTGGCTTATTTTTTTTAAATTCTTATTTGGTCCAGTTTTCGCAAAATTTGATAAATATAAGTTTTCGAAATGCTTCTTCTTTCCCCTAGGGCTAATGACAGTTCCAGAAAAAACGTGTTTTATGTGCATTTTTCGGTCGGATATATATCTTGGTAGAACCCAGCGCTAGAAATGGATAACGCAGAGCGACTCCGTTTATTCTGTGAACGATTTACTGAAGAAATGAAATCTGTGTTGAGGAGCGACCACAAGGTTAACCTCGATCGCCTATTGGTTGAGCTAAACGAGGCTGTGAAGCAGAAAGATCCATTATCACAGTGGAAAGGATATATTTTCTACCCGGGGTTCGAACCCGAAACGGCAAAATTTTCTTACGACAAGACCACGAGAGGGCGATATTCTGGTGGCTTCGTATCCCAAAACAGGTTCGGTTTAAGGTTAAGGTTGTTGCTTGTTTCAAAAGTTCTTGATGGTTGGAATTATTGCCAAGATGTAATTTGTGGGGGTTCAGGGTGAAAAAAGGTAACCCGAGTAACAGAGGTTCATTTTGTTTGGAAGCATTTTTTCAATCCTGTTTTGCAACATGACTGCTGTCATCGCAAAAACATATATGAGCTAATACACAAAGAATGGGACAGCATAACGTTTCAGATCAAAGAAATTAAGCGGTGGTGAAAACAAAAGCAAATTGGGAAAACTCGGGATTATACCTGCGGCATTGGTGAAACGCTACACATTATAGAGAAAAAGTATGTGGATTGCTGGTCTTTGTTTGATTCGGGATTGTATTGTTGTGTAAACTGCTGTAAGATTCAAACAGCATTGCCCCCCCCCCGGATTATACCTGCGGCATTGGTGAAACGCTACACATTATAGAGAAAAACTATGTGGATTGCTGGTCTTTGTTTGATCCTGGATTGTATTGTTGTGTAAACTACTGTAAGATTCAAACAGCATTAAGTTTTATACAGTGGTGCCAGCAAACGTGTTTTATAACCGTGTGCCCGTGACCTATATCTGTTCCAGACTTATTGTTGCACTTTCCAGGAACAACTTGGACAGCGGAGATAGTCCGTCATCTCATCCATCTTAATAATAAAGAGATGCAACAAAAATCGAGAAAATTTAACTTGGTTTTCAACTATCTTGAATTTGGCCCCAGTAAGTAGCAATACACACTTTATTCACAGCAGCTCAAAACCGTATGAACGCTTAAGGGTAAATTACAACTTATCTTCAATAACGCGACACATTTTTTTTTTAGTTTCTGTCCCCCCCCCCATTGTCACTGCTAGTTACACTGCGTGAAGCAACACCAGAATATTTGTTTCTATTTTAAATAACTGGTCATCAAAATCTTGGTATGACAAAACAAACAAACTAAGGGAATGCCCCCCCCCCAAAATCGAGAAAGTTTAACTTGGTTTTTAACTATCTTGAATTCGGTCCTGGTAAGTGAAACAAATACATTTGACAAATTACCCTCTTTTTTTAAACCATTTAAAAACATTTTCATTCCTCCTTAATATATTACACAGTAGATGCTGAACCATACAAAGGGCAGGTTTACTTTATCACATATGATTGTAACTCCTGACAGACGGGCAATTTGATGCTGACAGCAAATTTGCCCCCCCCCCTACATTTGACAAATTACCCTCTTTTTTTAAACCATTTAAAAACATTTTTATTCCTCCTTAATATATTACACAGTAGATGCTGAACCATGCAAAGGGCAGGTTTACTTTATCACATATGATTGTAACTCCTGAAAGACGGGCAATTTGATGCTGACAGCAAATTTAAAGGCAGTGCAATGATAGATTTTCTAGGCTACGTTTGCCATATGAGAGTGCTTGGGGACCGGCTGATTTGGTATGACGCCTTCAAAGGACCTGGCGTACTACGACTTCTATATAAGTGTGTCGTGATCGCTGGTCTGCATAGACGCTTCATGGCTGATCCCAGTTGTAAATTTATGTTCATCTTGACTAAATTAAGAAAACAAACAAACAAGTAAAACGTAATTACTTCAAGTATCCAAGTACGAAGCGGTGGAAGCTGTCGACCTCGATAGAAGATGTTTTGGAACTCATCTACCAAGCGAGCTGGTCAACATCAAGAAATTCAAGAAGGTACCGTGAATGTTTTGTTGCAGTGCACCTGTTTTCCATTCCCACACGGTTAGGAAAACTGTCCACGACAATTTATCAGGGCCACGGACTACAGACAATTGTTTTCACGGGGTTTGAACGCAGGTGACATATTTTACTGTCTCCCCCCCCCCCCCCCCCCCCCCCCCCCCCCCCGTGAATGTTTTGTTGCAGTGCACCTGTTTTCCATTCCCACACGGTTAGAAAAACTGTCCACGACAATTTATCAGGGCCACGAACAACAAATGATTGGTTTCACGGGGTTTGAACGCAGGTGACATTTTTTACTGTCAGTGTATCAGTCAGGCGCCCTGGACTATTCGGCCAAGTTTGAAATTAGTAGTACCGTTATATTACAGGGCATTGACGCCTCCTGAATCCTACTAGGCCTAAACGTTTGTGAACGTAAACTCAGCATGCTATTTTGTGTTCTTCCTTTCCGAGAGCGAAGTTACCCAAGTTAGGACTTGAAAGCTGTTTAGGCAAGTGTTTTTGAAACGTTTTTAAAGCCACGGAACATTTAATGCATTAAAATAATCTTTTGGAACACCAAACAAATTTTGTAATAATACAATAAAGTAAACAAGCTCACACTCAACTATTACATTGTACTTAAGCAGCAACAGGCCCAGGCATTTCTTATATGATACATTCTTATTATTACACAAGGAGCTATATTATTAAACAACAAGAAATAAAGCAAACCACGATGGGACATTCAAACTGGCAATAGTGAATAATTGCTTTTAAAAAAGAAAAGCGATTTGCGCACAATGTTTATTTCTAAAAGTTATTCATTCCGCTGTTGAAAAGGTTTGCTGACCCCTGATCTAAACCATGAATGCGTTTGTTGTAGATCATTTACGTGATACGAAATCCAAAAGATCAACTTGTTTCATGGTATCACTTCGCAGTATACGAGCCCTACAACTTGCTGCCACAAAATGCAAATAAATTCTTCGATTTACATATTCAAGGTAAGTCTAAGATAAAATCTGAAGCTTGGTTCTTAGCTACTTGGTCTTGTACATTATTATCATAAGAATGGCAAGACCAAAAAGCTAACAGTTTGAGAAGAGTGAAATAGCACGTATCGCTTGGCATTTTACTTGTTTAATTTTCATTACTGTACACTTTGATTATTATGAAAAGTAAGCTGCAGAAAGTGCTCTAAGTTTCGAACTATAAGATGGTAACTAGACATAGCCCATGTTGGCTAGTGTAATTTACTTTAATTATTGTCAAAGTCAAACCATCAAATAACTCAAGCAGTCGTATAGCCCTTTAACAACGAAAGCGTCAGATGAAAAAGTTGTGGTCAGCTATATAGCCAATTGTATCCTTCAGTGCCTCAGTGCTATATATCATATACCTCTCAGTAGCTCGCCTGCACATAACGTACATCTGCTATAGATAAACAAGGTGTCTTTTCTAAACCTGGCGAGGGATATTTGGAACATGTGAGAGAATGGTATCGACATAAAAATGATGAGAATGTCATGTTTCTTGCGTATGAAGACTTAAAGCAGGTCTGACCAAGCAATTTGAAACTTATTGTGTTTTTGTGATGAAACATTTGTATTTTTTTCATGTACTTAGAACTTGCCTGTTGTTGCGATTGGATACAAATGAAAAGAGCTTGAAAGCAAAGTGTGACGCAACATTTATAAATATATAAACATGTCACTTGGGTAAACCCCAACCAGGTTTTTCGATGAACCAATCAAAGAAACTAACCGTTTGAAGCTTGTGTGTAGAATCCACTGAAACACATCAAGGAGATTGCAGAGTTCATCGAGGTCAAGGTCACTCAAGGTCAAATATCCGAGATCGCCGAAAACACTTCGTTTAAATCGTTGAAGAAAGCGTCAAAGGGAAACGCTGTGGAATCAGTGCAAATGTTCAGAAAAGGTGAAACAAAAAAAAGTGTTTCTAAAATATTTTTGTTTAGAAATACATCGCCCCCAAATGACATAAAAGCCGCCATTCCGACAGCCTTTATTTTGAAACGTTACGGCAGATGTTTAAACCATCATGAGCACTTATTCCACAGAAGCGCTTTCCGCCAGCATAACCGCAGTTCGCGACAAGATTTTCACCACTCCCCGAAAAAATTTAACGCAGTTTTAAATAATTAGTTCCGAAGTAAAACAGTTCCATCTCCACAAGCTCTTTTTTAGTTATCAGAATTAGAAATTTTATATTCGTCATGGAGGAATCAAACCAGGTTCGAGTAAAATAAAAAACTGTATGAAGTTGAACGCTTTACGAAAGTTTTCCAGGTCAGTGTTTCCCAACAATTTTTAGGAATCAAACTATTTTTGCCACAACATAGGGTAGGCGGACTTAACGAAAATGAAATCAAAGAGTTTGGAGGAAAATATTTTAGCATGTCAGCGGTGGTGGCGGAAAACTGTTTTACAAAACTGGAACTTTTAAGCAATCACGAATATGGAAGAGTAACACCCTACAACAACAAATTAAACTAAAACAACGTTTGCTATTCTTAGTCTGTGCTACGTTGTTTACAATTATATTCACTGTAAGGGGTCAGTTTAAAATTTAAAAAGTGAAATGTATTTTTGAGTTTTCTTTTCACAGGGCAAATAGGAGATTGGAAAAACCACCTAACAGTCCCACAATCTGAAGCAAATGATAGAAAAGTAGAAGAAATTCTTGGTGACACTGACATCAAGTTTACATACGAGATTTGAGGCTTCATACGGATTTACCGCAAAAGATAATTTTTTAAAATTTTATTTCAATCAATGTTAAAATGTGACAAAATAAACCAACTAAAAATGTTAAGGGATCTGATCGAACTCCTAGTTTACTGAAGAAGCATTTTTTACATTAAAAACACTATTGAAGAAAATTGCAAAGTCATGTTTTTTCAATGACAACACCGCTTTCGGGTGCTGTCGCAGTAAAAATGATATCCTCATCAAGCTAAGGTGAGGCACAAAAAAACCGGTTGAAAGTAATAGTTCAGCGTCATTGCAATCTAACTGATGTTGATTTAACTTTAAGACTTCGTGCGACCCTATATTCGAACAAAGGAAAACAAATAAAAAGGCTCGAAAAAGGCTTGTTACAAATTGATTAAGATGGACATATTTTTTTTGTAAATGAAGTCAGCCCTGTAGAGTCCATGCAGACCAGCAATCACGGCACACTTATTTCTAAATTATAGTACGCCAGACCTATTAAAGACTGTGTACCGATTCTACCGGCCACCAAGCATTCCCATCTGGCAAGGCGCAGGCTAGAAAAATCTAACCCACTGACAGTGGGTTCGAATCCCACCACAGGTCAGATTTGTCTATCGTGCGCTTTGCCATATGATAATGCTTGCTGACAGGATAAATCAGTCAAAACCTGTAACATGATTAAAGTAGAAAAATCAGTAACGAATGCATAAACGGCAGATCCACAATGAAATAGAGTATCATGGTGTGTGTATCAGTGGGGGAGTTTAATGACCTCTTGTCCCCCTTTGGTGTCAAACCCTGAACCAGCCCTTGACAGTTACGTGACCTGGCGCTTGAGACTAGAAATGTCGTTTTCCCGGTTATACATTAACAGCGGTTTGCATGAATATACGATTATTACACCACGCTCACAGTTACACTGCAAAAATCTTTGGAATAATAATGAATCAGCTTAATCGGCAATATAACTGAAACTATTTTGCACAGTCGGTCATTTCAACGCGTTAATACGGGAACAGCTTATAATAAAAAATATATTCAATCAGTGAAGATATAATCAAGGTCGTTTAGTACCGGCACCGAACATTGGCATACAGATAGCTTTCGCAGGACAACGTTGTAATTTCTAAACATATTCGTAAAGCCGAGTTTGGTAGGGCATCAAGTTTGGGCTTGAATTTGGTTTATATCTAGAAACGCATTCTCGTTTTAAGTTAACTTAAAGGCTTTATGTTGGCCTTCAATTAAAACAATCGAACCTGCTTCGAACTTTGTAGCAGATGGTGTTGGATTTGATAGCACAACAGGTAGCAGAATGTAATACAGGTTTAAGTCCAGAAAGTTTAAACAATTGAGTTAGAGAGTTAGATTTATAACAATGTACTCAGTTAACACGAAAGGTTGCGGGTTCTAATCCTGTCCTGCTTGCAATTGTTTCACACACATTTTCATTTGGTGTTAAGGGAGACGCCAATACCTAAAAAGAGATTGAACGAATACAGAAACCGACACCTAAAGCGCCAGGCAGTCGATTAACAGCATAACCTGATTAGCTGTTGCTTTCGTTCATTTGTAAGGCCTCCCATTGAGAAAACGTCCAGCCATAACAGAGCATAAAATACCGGCAGCGTGCCGAGCTTATAGCAAACACACCAAAGTGGTTTGACCCTTCTGCAAACAGAGCAGATAAGTGTTATGTGTATGCACAGCAAAGCTCGCCATCAAATGTAAACGCCACATTGTTACCTTTAAACTAGATTACGCTGAAAAAAGTGTAAGATTTAACAAATGTTAAACTGTTGCAAAACTTTTGTTTGATTATTATCAATTTAAATAGCTTATTTGAGTTAAATTAAAAAAGCTGAAAATTGCTGTGAGCTAGATCAGTGATCCAAGCGTTGTAACCTTATTAGTTAAAAAAATTGTAATTTCGCCAACATTTTGCTATCCAGCACGAAAAGCATCATCAGCAAAAAAAAAACATTTAAAGGAAAAGGGACCTTGCAGTGCGCCAAGTCTACAGCAAACATAATAATGTAACGTGTCCTTTCTGCAAACAGATAACTGTTATATAAGCAAAATAAAAGTTTCCGCAAAAAGTTAATTGTCTGCAGCAGAGTCGGGGGGGGGGGGGGGGGGGGGGGGGGGGGGGGGGGGGGGGGGGGGGGGGGGGGGGGGGGGGGGGGGGGGGGGGGGGGGGGGGGGGGGGGGTAATTATTTTGCCGGGTTTCGGGTTTATATGTCTGGGTTCGGGCCAGTACAACTCTGGTCTGCAGTAACAACTTCTTTTTAAGCCTGTCACAATTAAACTTGTCGTCGTCCGTGCACATTGGAGCACAAAAGTAAATGAACGAAAATAATGCCTAATGCGTTCCATGCGACTACTGTTTGGTAACAAATCAAATCAAGATGACGTTGAAAAACCCCACAGTTTAAGAACTGCATATTTTATATATTGCTCGTGCCAAACAATTTATAAAGCAATCTCTATTGCTACTTTAAGAAAAATGTGTGTTCAATGTGTTTTTCAGGTTGTATCAACTCAATAGAACCGGGAACTGATAATGGATAATGCAGAGCGACTCCGTTTATTCTGTGAACGATTCATGCAAGAAATGAAATCACTTTTACGTAAAGATCACACGGTCGACCTGGATCGCTTATTGGTTGAGCTAAACGAGGCTGTGAAACAGAAAGATCCATTATCACAGTGGAAAGGAGTCGTAATGTACCCGGGATTCGAACCTGAAACCGCAAAGTATTCCTACGACAACTTCACACCACGAGAGGGCGATGTTCTGGTGGCTTCATATCCCAAAACAGGTTCGGCATGAGGTTAAGGTTTGTTTGAAAAATCATAAGTCGGAATAATCTCGAGAAATTCAGTAAGTTACCGTGAAGATTTTATCGCAATTCGCTGTTTCTTAGTCCTGAACTTTCATAAACAATTGTTTTAGAAAATGATAACAGCACTTGCGATAAATTTGTTCCTTTGAAAATGGGGTCCTGAGTGGCAAATTTCCCCATACAAACAAAACATTTTTTGAAGCTCGGTATGACCTACAAATGTCCAAAACACTTGGCAGTTGTGTGTTATTTAATACACTGGGATGAAAAAAAACCTACAAATACGTTGGCCTGTCCAGAAAGACTTATTAAGACCCCTTATTTGAGTTGAGTTGTCGTCTGTCTGCTACAATTGTAAACATTTATTTATCAACGTTGTTCCTTCACCTCCAAATAAACTTTTTGAATCCACGATATGTAATTATTTCCATCGAATTTTATGTACAACTCAGTATTAAAACCCGCACCCCTTCAAACGCAATTGTTTTATACAACTAACACCGACTTAAACAACCAGCGGGACCTTACACTTCCTTACTTCTTATATAAATTCCAGGAACAACTTGGACAGCGGAGATAGTCCGTCATCTCATCCATCTTAACGATAAAGAGATGCAGCAAAAATCGAGAAAGTTTAACTTGGTTTTTAACTATCTTGAATTCGGTCCCGGTAAGTGAAACAAATACTTAAGAATTAAAGCTTCAGGGCAATTCACTTTAATACAGGTTTCTGCGAACCCTGGTACGTGTGCAAAGGTTGGCAATCAAGGTTGGTGTTTAACACACACAAGTAGTTTTCTGGCATATGTTCAACTACTTTTGATGCAATTTAAATTAATACATCTCTTGTTTTCGGTTGGTTAAAATTTAAATTGCCTAAAACGCTGGGGGGGGGGGGCAATCAAGGTTGTTATTTAACACACACCAAGTAGTTTTCTGGTATATGTTCAACTACTTGTTGATGCAATTTTTATTATTACATCTCTTGTTTTCGGTTGGTTAAAATTTAAATTGCCTAAAACGCTGTATATACATACGAAGCAGTTATTTGTAACTACCACATATATTAGCTAGCATAAACCATTCTTATCCACAAAAATGTTGCCACACTAAACCGCTCCTTTGTGACATGACAAATAACAGCGCGGTCCATAAGGTTTAAATTCAAATCAAATCGAAGATTTTTCTTTGTGTACAAATTATCGCTACTCAGTCTTATTGAATAAACCCAAAATACGGATAAACCATATGTAGACAGTAGATTGTCACGAACTAAAGGGGAAATCCCGTAGTTTGGTGACAAACGTATCTGAAAAGCAAACATAATTGCACGGACCATACGGGGTTCAAAAACAAGTTGACAAGTAAATTTAAAATGTTTTGTTTTCAAGTATCGAAGTACGCAGCGGTGGAAGCGGTCGACCTCGATAGAAGATGTTTTGGAACTCATCTACCGAGCGACCTGGTCAACCTCAAAAAATTCAAGAAGGTATAGGCATGTTTTGTTGCAATGTACCTGTTTTTCGGTGCTAAGCCTTCATTTTCATCTACGCAAAACTAATGTTTTAAAAGTGTTTAATTCTTTTGCGTAATCCTGACAAACCTATCATTTTAGACATAACACGTTAATTGTAGCAGCCCTGTATAATCTAAATCGCATAGGACAATTCAAATCAAATATACCAATAAAATCAAATAGAAAATCAAATGGGCCAATAAAATACATCAACGGCTGATTGCTACATGTCCTAAACTTTTCACGCACTTTGTTTCATTGTAACGAAAATTAGTATAAAAGGTCTATAAGTTAGCTAATTAAGGACTGTGCACCCCTTGTGTGTTGTTCCAGACACCATCCAACCTAATAATCGAAAATTTTACCGTTCTAAACATCAAGATGTTGACTTTAGATCATCTACGTGATCCGAAACCCGAAGGACCAGCTTGTTTCATGGTACAACTTCGCAGTACCACAACCCTACACCTTGCTGCCACAAGATCCAAAGGAGTTTTATGATTTACATATTGAAGGTAACTGTCATATGACGCAAGGCCTATTACAGGCGTTATACCGAAGCAGCGGGTCACTGAGCATTCCCAAGTAGAAAGGCGTTAAAACTAGCCTGCGGTGGGATTCGAACCCACGAGGGGGGTCTTTCGGGTTCGGGAAATTTGGCTCTACCAACAGGCTCAGTGGCGAACCCGCCGAAAGTTGAATCACAAGCCCCATTGCCTGTCTTGTATGATGCACACGAAGCTGACATGTAGGCAACGTGGCGTAAAAGTGTAAAGATGTGGTCCAGATCTTTTCCAGCTTTTTCGCCACCTACTGCTTATTACGCTATTATTGAATGAACGATAAATGCACACTGGCCAACTACGGTTACCGTTTAGTTGTAGGTTGTAGTAGCCCTAAACACGGCATGCCATTGAACAGTGTGGATGTTCATAGCTCTACATCTGTTGTAGGAAAACAAGGAGTGTTTTCTAAACCTGGCGAAGGGTATTTGGAACATGTGAGGGAATGGTATCGACATAAAGATGATGAGAATGTCATGTTTCTTGCGTATGAAGACTTAAAACAGGTCAGATCATACAATCAAAAACCAAGTTTGCTTTTTCGTAATTAGTGTCTTTTTTGAAGTGGTTAAACCCTAGTCGCAATTTACACGGTATAATATGAAGTCACAAACACAGCGTGACGTAGCTTTATCTCTTATTGTGACGTCAGAAAAAACCCCTGGGGAAAGCCCCAACCCGAACTAACCGTTTGAAGCTTATTTGTAGAATCCACTGAAACACATCAAGAAGATTGCAGAGTTCATCGAGGTCAAGGTCACTGAAGGTCAAATATCCGGGGGGGGGGGTCCTAGTCGCAATTTACACGGTATAGTATGAAGTCACAAAGACAGCGTAACGTAGCTTTATCTCTTATTGTGACGTCAGAAAAAAAACCCTTGGGAAAGCCCCAACCCGAACTAACCGTTTCAAGCTTGTGTGTAGAATCCACTGAAACACATCAAGGAGATTGCAGGGTTCATCGAGGTCAAGGTCACTGAAGATCAAATATCCGAGATCGCCGAAAACACTTCGTTCAATTCGTTGAAGAAAGCGTCGAAGGGGAACGCTGTGGAATCGGTGCAAATGTTCAGAAAAGGTGAAATTAAATTAAAAAATTTTACTAAGAACACATGCCAGTGATGTTATAGCAAACATTTTGAAAAAACAATTACCAAACGCGCCCGTTTCCTCTTGTGTCTTTTTCACTGGTGATGGAAATTGTTCTTGTTGAATCATTTGTGCAATAAAATGACTACGTTGTATTCTACAACCTTGCATTCTACGTTGTATTCTACATCCAATTCAAGTCGATACCTTATGTATCTAAAAAACAGTGTTTCACAATTTTATTTATATCTCTGGATTTGGGGGGGGGGGATAAAATAAAACAGTTTTACTAAGAACACATTCCAGTGATGTCATAACAAACATTTTGACAAAACAATCACCAAACGCGCGCGTTTTCCTCTTGTGTCTTATTCACTGGTGATGGAAATTGTTCTTGTTGAATCATTTGTGCAATAAAAAGACTACGTTGTATTCTACATCGCTGGCAAATGATCTTAGTATAGCTACTATTCAAGTGGATACCTTGTGTATCTAAAAAACAGTGTTTCACAATTTTATTTATATCTCTGGATTTTTTTGCATCCGTGTGCCATGCCTAGATTCAGAGCTATCAGGAATGAAATGTTCCAAGCAGGCGTTAAAATTACCATGAATGCCATTATTAGGTTGGGGAAGGGTGTTACAACAATGTGGCGATTAAGCGAAGCACCAATATATATAGGGGGGGGGGGGTGAGAGCTATCAGGAATGAAATGTTCCAAACAGGCATTGAAATTACCATGAATGCCATTATTAGGTTGGGGACTCATGAAACAATGGGTGTTACAACAATGTGGCGATTAAGCGAAGCACCAATATATATAGGAATACCTCCAAAAATAAAATAAACATTTGTTTGTCTGATTTTTTGTGTATTGTGAAATCTATGCAAATATGTATTAAGCAGGGAGTTAAAATATTAAAATAATTGATGACATTTCTTATCACAGGGCAAATCGGAGATTGGAAAAACCATCTAACAGTCGCACAATCTGAAGCAATTGACAGAAAAGTTGAAGAAATTCGGGGGGGGGGAAGGATAAAATAATTGATGACATTTCTTATCACAGGGCAAATCGGAGATTGGA
>QLIY01002215.1:0-13300 GCA_003260075.1 Phallusia mammillata | reverse complement strand
TCAGATGAAATTGCTTTCCCTGGGTGGCAATATGATGGGAGATGAATGTATCTTGCCTCTTACAAGTTGCTTTGGCAAAATAGAGAGGTTGGTGCTGTGGGAATGCAACATTACTTCTGCTGGAGTTTTGATGATAACTGAAGCACTGGCACTACTTAATATTCCTGTGAGATTTTTTTCGTTTATTTTTCTTATAGCCTACATCTTGATAATTTAAAAATTCATCATGAATTGTTGTAAAATAAAAATGAAAATATTTATTACTTTTCAAACTTGACCAATACTTTTGGGACGACTTCCTTACACATAGTAGAGAGGTATTTAAAGTTGTGCTTTGTAAATTTTAAACTTTGGTTGCGTGATTTTGCAGATCGACATGTAGTTGTTATTATGTGTTAATATGTAAACCCTATTTTGGCATTAGAAAATAATGGCGCATATAGCTACACATTTAGATTTACCCCATAAAAGAATTTAATGTACTTCCCCCCCCCCCCCCCCCCCCCCCCCCCCCCCCCCCCCCCCCCCCCCCCCCCCCCCCCCCCCCCCCCCCCCCCCCCCCCCCCCCCCCCCCCTTAATCCAATATGCAAAATATGCCTGTAAAAAGTTATAAGCCATGACAAGTGCAGCAAACATTTATTTATTATGTCTCAAATGGTAAAAAATATACATTTAAAGTGTATAGAAGAGGCATATTTATACTATATTGTGCATTTGAATGCAGATGTTTGATTTCTTTTCATACATTTTTCTTTTTTTTGTTTTTGTTTGGGTGTGTAATGAAAATTATATGTGTTACAGATGATGAAAGAGCTTGACCTGAGTTCTAATGACATACAAGATGATGATGTCACTCACCTCACAAATTGCTTGGACAAGATTGAGAAGTTGAAACTGGATGGTTGTTTTATTACGTTTGCAGGAAAAAAGACAATATGTGATGCACTCCAAAACTTCCCTGTAAGCGCTTTAGTTTGTTTAATATTTAACTATCTTAGTATTGGTTAACCAAAGGTGCAATCTACTTGCCAATAACCTTACATGCAAAGTTGGTTTCAAGAAGATTTTTTAATTAGAAATGAAAAAACACCTAAATTAAAATAAATTTCTTTACTTGAACATTAAAGTTGTTGTTGAGCTGAGTTGAGTTAATTTCCCTTGGTGAAAGACAACTTAGTGACACAATTGCACCATGTTATGCAGTGCTAAAAAGTGTCAGGCACAATTGGTGGATGAGAGCTAAACGCTCTGCAGCTACACTGTCATTCCTGTGAAGGACTAACTGTAAAACTGTTTTAAATATGCTATCTAAAATTAATGTTTTTAATATTCCAATATGATAATATTATTAATTTATGTTTTCCAGAAGTCAACTGTGGATTATGAAGGGGATTTTAGCCTGATGGAAAAATTGCAAAGTTGAAATTTGGAAAACTACCATCTACTTGTATCTGTCATTTTAACTGTTGTGTGGATTATCTTTTATGTGTTTTTTTCTTGTGTATAATGTTACCAATTTTTTGCCATTTTATTGTTTTTGGTGTAGAACCCCAGCAGTTGTCCCTTTCCTCCTCTCACTTTTTGAATAGACAGTAACCGGTGAATGACCTTTGGTCAATGTTTGACGTTTCACTGACCTGTTTATGCAACTGTCAGTTTTTTTTGTGCAACTTCTTTCCCTTACAAACCGTGGCAAGTAAACAATTGTACAAAAAATAATACTAAAAAGAACGTTTAAAGTGCATTGCTTCATGCTATGTGAAGTGTTCCCCTGATAGCGGCAATAGTTAAAATGTCTGTAAAATAATGGGTTACTTGTACACACGCTTTCTGGGAGTTAGTTAGGTACCCCCCCCCCCCCCCCCCCCCCCCCCCCCCCCCCCCCCCCCCCCCCCCCCCCCCCCCCCCCCCCCCCCCCCCCCCCCCCCCCCTACCAAAGTTTTTTATACCTCAAAGGACCAAGTGCGTGTCTGGTGTTCTTAAAATGCCTCTGGCGTGACACCTAGCGGACGACAGCACGGACAGATCGCGACGAGCTGTTTGACAAACAATACGCCAACGCAGACATTTTCTTCTTCTAGTCACGCCGATATTGCTCTGGTGCACCGTTTAGCTGACTAACGTTTTTGCATTTCAATGTTAACTTTTAAATACAATATGGAATTAATACAAATAAAAATGAAATAAATGACTATTGTTAAAATAATAACCTACACTGTATGAAAAACTTAAAATAAAAATCATACCTTATTATCCCTCCTACTGTTTCTAATTGACTTAATATTTATTTATTTTATATCTGAAGAAAAACGACGTTTCTAATTTTCTCAGCTTACCGTTTTTTTTCGTTTTCTACCCTTGTGTTGTGTGGCTTCCAATCGAGTGCAGCTAACAATTTAATACTTTTTGATTCATTTCAGGTTTAAAATTGTTTACCATGTTGAATTTATACGCCAACTTAGGTTCTACTGGGTGCAGTTATTTGCCTGACAAATATAGGCAAAAACTTTTACTACGTACAACAGAAAGGAGTGTTATTAAACACTAGTACCTAACATCACAAAATGTGACTTACAATGTTTTTTGTCATGTTTACATTCGGCAATAGAGTAAATATCGTAGCCTAAATAGTTGCAAAAATTTTAATAATACTTGGTGCAGCTATAACCCGTTTACCATCTCTCTCCACCAACTGTGCCCTTTACTTTGTCGCGCTTTATAACTTTTCGACGTTGTGCCGCTATTTCCGGCTTGGTGATATTTTAGTGCAATTCTATTACTACGATTATTTCACTGAGCGAAATAAACTTAAATCAATTCATAACACACCTAAAACAATTCTATCTTAAAGTCTTCACACATACCAATTTTTAGTTGTCCTTTGTTAAGTTTCATCGACAATATTAGTTTTTTGATACTGAAGAGATATTGCTGCTCCAGAGTCAACTAACGCTTATTCCATCTGCGTGCTAAACGCTTTCCTTATCTGAGTTTCAGTTTCCATGACCCACACTCTATCCAATCTCGCGCTTATTTTGAAACAAAGAACAGACGTAAAAATGGGATACATCGTTTTTTTCGTTATTTTAGGGGTCGAACCCAGGACACTCCCGGGGAAGAATCTCGATCAAGATTTTTTATGTCTGTATATAGGTCAGGCGCGCCAGACCAATGGACCAAGTTCATGCATTGGGACAGAAGCGTCAAATACGTTATTTCTTTACCAAGTGAATGAAATAAAATTAAAAATATTTCGCCAGTGGGCGCACCGAAACCATGTTCAGATGTTGCGCGTTGCCAGAAGCGACGTTTTTGCCGAAAATGCTTTTGTGACATTTAGTGACCCGCAAGTTTGAGGCTGGCCGTTAGGCGTGTNCCAGACCAATGGACCAAGTTCATGCATTGGGACAGAAGCGTCAAATACGTTATTTCTTTACCAAGTGAATGAAATAAAATTAAAAATATTTCGCCAGTGGGCGCACCGAAACCATGTTCAGATGTTGCGCGTTGCCAGAAGCGACGTTTTTGCCGAAAATGCTTTTGTGACATTTAGTGACCCGCAAGTTTGAGGCTGGCCGTTAGGCGTGTTAGCTGTACCAGATAATTTATTTCTTGTGTCTCGTACGTTGGTGAGGGTCCGTTATTAAGAAGTGCCGTCTAATTTTAGAAGGCAACTGACTACAAATTTAATTAATGCCTTAATCACTAAACTAATGTGCCGAAATGCGCTTTGATCAATAATAAGGATGACAGGTAGCAGTTCAGTGTATTGCGACACGATTTTGTCACCTGTTCTGTATAAATATTAAAACAACAAATTTGTTTTGTTTGTTGCGAGGGGTTTCCCCATGGGGATTTTAGTCTAAGTTGTATGGCGCGAGTAAGAATTTAAAGCAGCAATTCTGAATTTGGTTTTGTCTTGTTTGTCTCTTTAACGCTTGTGAATGTACTATTTCTCTATGTTTTTCCCACTAAAATAATTTTGTGAATATGATGCAAACGCCAAGTCGTATAAGTTTTTACCGTATTTTTCTAACATCCCGCTTGGTATTGTAAAAGCTTTTTAGATTAAATCATTTAAATCAGTGGCTCTCGACCTGTGGAACGCGTACCACTAGCGATACGCCAAAGCTTTTCAGGTGATACATGAGTAGCTTTCTGTGATACTTAATCCTAACCAGACTCAAAAGTGTAACTTAACTGAGTTGAACTGACCGAACTGATCAGTCCTGGTTAGAGGCGAAACTCGTGTTTTGGACATTCTTCTAAAATTGCCAACCTCTCTTCATCTACTTATTAACACAGGGTTAAGGTGGTATGCAGCGATAAATCTGCATAAGGTCAGCAACCATTTAAAGCAGTGGTTCTCAACCTTTCATAGAGTGTGTCCCGATTTAAGTAACATTCAGGACCTGTTGCCCCACTTAAGTAACCCCTTTGGACTGGTGGTCCCCTACTGATTGCAAAGTGCAGCTGGAGAACTCACTTAACTTATAGTGCACGATATTTTAGTATAAGTATTAAGTTTTTTTTAAAATGACGAACAGTATAAATATTAAGACACTGAATAGGCCCTGCAAATGCCAACAAGAACAGCGCCATGTTAAATGATATGCTATGGCTAGGAAATGTCAAATCCCAAGAAAAGGTAACAGTAAATCAGTTTTGGTTCCAGAACTCTTAAAGTTTATTAGTAGTTGGGGGAAAACTTCAACTTCATGCAAGCCAAATAAAGTACATAAATAACAGTACTCAGTGCCAGTGGCCCAAGGGTGGACACAAAAATCAAGTGGGAACTTTTCATTTAATCAAGAATACGAATATTTATCCACTTGTGATAAATCCAAATTTAAAATTTGCAACACACCCTTAATTATTTGAATTACGAAAGAATTGGGTTACGTCAAAAATGAAAAATAATGGCCTAATGTTTTTCTCCAATTAAGAACCACTGATCCAAAGCACCTTTGTTGATGCCTTTGAGCAAGGCTGCTTTAATGTTATGTTTTGGGCAATAAAGGTGTCCTGTGTAAAAAGGTTTTAAATCTTTCTGGGTCAAGTATTTAGCAGCATTGCAGGTTAAATATTGCTTATAGCAGTTTTTTGTGGTTGATGTGTAGAATTGTTTGTGCTTGTCAGCCTCAAATTTTAAATTTTGCGATTGTGATGAATTCTTATCTTTCTGTGAAGTTAATAAAAAAAATTCCCAGTTTGTATTTAATATGTAAGATAATAATTTGTAGTTGCCAACTTTATATGCAACTGTTTACTGTAGAATTTTGTTGATGTGCAAAACAGTGTTTCATTCTTTTAACAAAAATGTATGTATAAACCTGGAATATTTAAACAACTCTTTCATGCTTTTAGTTCACACAACCGGACAAACACATAAATATTTTTCCTAATGGATTTGTTATTGCAAATTGTTTTATTTGTGACATAACATTAAGTTTGCTGAGGTTTTTTGTGTAAACAGGGTATTCAAATAAAGTTTCCCCCCCCCCCCCCCCCCCCCCCCCCCCCCCCCCCCCCCCCCCCCCAAGCATAAGGTACAGCAACATACTTTGAAAATGGTTTTTAAAAAATAAAAATAAACAAAAGCAGCAGTTTAACACATTTAACACCATTTCCACAGTTTTGTCACATTTCTTGTGATAGACTTAGCATGAGTATTTGCTTGTCAGGCCTTCATGATTAACTGGTTGGGCAGGTTGACGCTCTATTGTATTAAAAACAGTGAAATTATTCTACTAGCAGATGAAACAGGGGTTGGTCATATGTTGCAATGTTATCTGTTTGGTAAAATAGGGATGATGTATTTTGCAAAAGCCTTTTATATATAATTTTATACCACCCAATTTGTACTGTTGTAGTCTCAATGCAAACTTTTTTGGTCATGAAGAATTTTGTTAATTGTATAAAAACTGTTATTTAACCTGCTATGGTTCATGTTGTTTGTCACATACCATTTTGTTGCACCAGCAGAAGTGAGGTCATAAAATACTTGTTACAACAAATCAAATACGATTGAGCTTCAAAGCAAACAATAAACCTCCGAGCATGTGATTCAACTGGTAATAAATGGTGGAATGACACTTAACCAGTCGTTGTATAACTTGTGTTACAGCGAGTTAAACAATTCTTAATTCAATTCTAAACGAAGACCCAGTGAGCACAAAACATTCTTTACAAACTAATTTAAAAGGACTGATAAACAATGCAAATTTTATCACCAAAATGAGGGAAATTCTAAAAAGTTGAAATAATTACATGACTTATGTTGATTTTTTGAAATAAATTTCCCAGGTTGTAGTCGATATGTAAGATGATAATTTGTAGTTGTCAACTTTATATGCAACTGTTTACTGCTGAATTTTTTTATGTGCAAAACAGTGTGTTGTTCTGTTAAAAAAAGTGTGTACAAACCTGAAATATTTAAACAACTGATTTATGTTTTTAGTTTATGCAACCTAAGCACATTAATTTTTTCCTGATAGATTTTTTATTGCAAATTGTTTTAATTGTGACATGACATTAAGTTTGGTGAGATTTTCTTTTATGTAAACAGGGTATTCAAATAAAAATTTTAAAGAAACCTTAAGGTACAGTAACATACTTTAAAGTGGGTATAAAAGAAAACACACAAACACAACAACAGCAGTTTAACACATTTCCACAGATTTGTCACATACCTTGTGATAGAGGTGGCATCAGTCTGTGCTAGTCAGGCCTTCATGACCAACTGGTTGGGCAGGTTGCACATAAAACAGTGGTTGAAAACCACTGCCATATATATTCCAATAAAAGTGTAAAAATAACTGATTGCTTTGGTTTGGTAAAAAAAATATAACTGATTGCTTAAATGTGGTAATGATAAATATGATTGCCTAAATGTAGATATAAATAACTGTTTGATTAAATGTAGTTGTTAATTTACCTGATTTAGTTTAAGGCACTTTTTGCTGTTTTGTTCTGAGATACTTTGTATCCCGTTGCGTTATTCACAATTTTACTGCAAACTATTTTAACTGGATATCATTAGTTATTTTCCTCTTATGATGGTAATTCAAATAAAAGTAGAATTCATGCAACAGACAAGTAAAGTTTGGTACAACTGTAAATTGGAGTGCATGGTTGTTTATGCACTGCTATGAGAATGTTATTTCTTTATTTCAATGCTTGGTGCACATATGCAGTATTCCTGTGACTATAAGATTCAAAAATCTTGATCATTTTTTCTGCTGTGTTTGGGTATTGAAGTAGTGTTATCTGCTAGATAAAATAGGGATGATGTATTTTACCAAAACCTTTTGCATTTAATTTTATACCACCCAATTTTTATTGTTGTAGTCTCAATGCAAACATTGTTTCGAAATGTAGGTATGACTTTTGGAAATAATTTTTGTCATGAAGAATTTTGTTAATTATACAAAACTGTTATTTAACCTGCTATGGTTCATGTTGTTTGTCACATACCAATAAATTTAGAAGAAAAAAACTTCTATGGTTGATAGAAATATTTTTGCATATGTGCCTTGTGTTTGAATTAAAAAACTAGTGGTTACCCTGTGAGTTAAAGTCCAGTGTAAATAAACACTGTTCAACTTGCGGCTATATCTGACTATAATTACTTTGAACCTATGTCATGATTTTCAGACTCAATTAGAACTGTTAAATGTTGAATTCTGTCAAAAAAATACAAATGTGCATAAACCTAAAAATTTAACTTTAAATGAATGATTTTTGGTCTTATTTTTTTTAAATGGTGTCTTTATTTCTTTTTTCTTCTTTGTTGTACATGTTTAGCACATAATGTTTAAACCATTACATTCTGGTAGGACTTTTAGATTGGCTGTCTTTTTTTTAATTCACAAAACCAGTTTTCAAATCATGAAACCAGTAATTTCTAGCACCAGTATGTAGTGTTATGCAAATAAATATTTATTTATAAATATTTAATTACAATTACCCATAGTACATTTTTGACCTTGTACAAACTGAGATTGGTAGCTTTATTTAGACAGACATTTTTCTGGGCATACAATGCTCAAAACCTACGCCATGTCCCAGAAAAGTAAAATTTAAGTCTCATAGTGCAGAATTTCTCACTTGGGTAAGCCCCATTAGTGACACCCATTAGGAAACTACAGTGAAATAAATGTGTATACTTTAACACCTTCAAACAGCCAAAATGACCACCTTGGGCATTCTAGTGTTAAGTAAAGGGCATTGATTTTTTTCCTTTAAAATGCACAGAATTAGGAGTATCCTGTAAATAGCTTTACGAATTCAGTTTCAATCTGCAAAAATCGAATATTTCCCACTTGATCTCGTAGTACTGAAGCTAAGCAGAAAGCCTTATATTGTTAATTTTTTTGTATAAAAACAATGCACAGTGACTTTCCGAGCTTTAGGTTTTTGTTTAAGTACCTTAACTGCTTAACATACCATGTGCGTGTGTAATGTCTTAAAATGCCCCTGGCGTGACACCCAGCGGACGAGAGCACGAAAAGGTTGCCACAGACCGTTCGACAAACAAGGGTGACAACACAAAAGTTTTCCTCGATTAGCGTGAGCAAAGTTCGCTCTAGTCTAGTGCATCGTTTATTGCAGTGGTTTTTTAACCCGACCCAAATACTCGCAACTTATAAACATGACTGCTTACTCTTTTGGTTTGATTCTTGTCTGCAAGTGAGGAGAGCTTTTCGAAAATTACTTCGCCAGTTTGGAAAACCAAAAACATTAAAAAAATATTATTCGTTTATTCGACCAAACATTTCAATTTAGGCCGATCTTAAAAACTGATTTAAAGCATTATNCTAATTTGCCCAACTAGACAACTAGAATTATCTAGTTGTCCAAGTCTGATATTATTATCAGCAAGACATCGCTCAGCCGTGAGCTAACACATCACTTATGACGTCATAAACCGAATTAAACATTATCATGCTAAGTTGTCATCAAATTGTTTTAGGCGACAATTTAAGCCTTGAAAAAACAACAACGCCACGAAACATAGTCAAAAAGTGGATGCTATTATAGTCACAAAAATAGGCAACCCAGCACGATTTTTAGGCAACCTTTTGGTCTAGTGGGCTTACGCTTTTACATTTCAATGTTAACACTCAGGGGCAATAGAATCTCTGAAAACTTAATGTCCTGCAGTGCAGCTAAGACAAAGGGGGGGGGGGGGGGGGGGGGGGGGGGGGGGGGGGGGGGGGGGGGGGGGGGGGGGGGGGGGGGGGGGGACGCTGTACAGAGAGTATGCTACAGACAAAATGTAAATGTGGACAAGTGCAAAAAAAAACAATTCATCTTAACTACTTGTTATCCACAACATACTTGTTATTATAATATTTACCATAGAAAGTACTGAATTGTTTAGTGGCCATGGATTACAACCAATTGCCTATGTAATGTACAGGTTTATCACGTTTCCACAATTTTACAAATTTTTACACACCCTGTAATGGAACACCAAAAAAGTTTCCTAAAAAAATGTGCACTAAAAATTTTTTTTGCACTGAAAAATAAATCTTTGCACCAAAATTGTTGAGATTGGCAGTTAAAAATATAACTGACAACGGTTGGTAAAAAACGTTTTAAAGTTCTTTTTTTGTCCTCGAAGAAAGTTTAAGTACTAGGAATAAAAAGACAAATACGCATTTTTTCAGTTGCTACTATAAAACTTTTTGTTTCTGTATTTCGTGATTAGTAATGGTCGTGTATAGCCTAGGTCTTGATTTCGTTGTGTGCTGTGTGTACTAAAGCATTAAATTGTAGTGATATTTCTGTTAGCGGGAGTCACTGTACATTTCAGTAGCCTAGTCGTATTAGATTTGCCACCAAGCGACAAAAATTGTAAAGAAATTTATTTCGCCAGTGGGCGCAAGAAAGTTACGACGATGCGAGAGATTTTGTCTGAAAAGATTTATAGCGATCAGCGGTTTTACGTTCTTATACAGAGTTCTGGATTCTTTTCACAAGTCTTACACTTAATCAGTACGTTTGTTTATTAAGGCACGACAAAAAACCAGAAACGGCGCAGTGACGTACCCAGTAACCGCGTGGTAAAACAAAACATTCCGACCCACATCTACAAACACAGCATTCAAGCTTAGCCTGGTCAATTTGTGCATTTAAAACAAAAATATCGCCCTAAGGATTTTGCGAAACATTGAAACCAACAGATATTCCGAATTGCTTCAGAAACGAAACAATTTGCATTAGATGTTGTTCGACTATGAAAGCAAACTCTTTACAAATGCTAAAACACGCCTTCTTGGTCGACCTTGGTCGGTACGTACAGCTTTATTAATAGTATTTTTTTAACTTACAATGATGTGTGTAACCGCAGTCTCGGCAAAAGCCTTCGTTTCCAATTACGGGACCTGTCTGGTTTTGTCGTGTCAGGTGCGTGGCGTTACACAATTTGTCCTGGCCTTGTTGATTTGCTGGGGGTTATTTGTGGAGAATTAAGGGTAAGGCGACGTGAGAAGAAAAAGGCAGATCATGGTCGACGTTGAAGCTATTTCAATTCATGTAAGGCATATACAGAAAGTCTGTGTTGGACGCTGGGTTTGCTTTTGCTCCAAGTCAGGCAGGCTAAGTAGTTCAGGGCGCTGAGGTAGTTTCGTGAATCAGTAAACTCATGAGATACACTGCTAAGTGTGTGCTGTTAAGTATAATAAAGGGGTGGAGTCCAATGCGTATGTTACAGCAGAACTGTGGCGTGTGTTTTTAGAAGTGGTTTAAATTTAGTTGTACAGAAGTGCAAGAAAGGGGGAACAGTTTCAGTCTTGTCTGCAGATAATCTTTGCCTTAATAATCTTTTGCCTAAAACTGTAAGCATCTCATCTATCTTTTGAATTGTGCTCAAGAACAGAAAACGGAAGGATTAAACTACTCCCCACTCTCTAAAATAGGCCTGTATAATCACTGCAGTGTCAGTATTTAAACTAATTATGCACCAAACTAAGTTTGACCAAAACCCAAAATTTGTAAGTTGGTATTTTCGCCCGAATCAATCGAATCATTTGTGACGTCACGCGAACCCTTACGCTACGCTTTTGACGTGATCACGTGAGTTTTACTATAAACATGTGGTGTAACGGGGGGGGGGGTAAGGGTAAGGCGACGTGAGGGGAAAAAGGCAGATCAGGGTCGACGTGGAAGCTATTTCAATTCACGTAAGGCATATACAGAAAGTCTGTGTGGGACGCTGGGTTTGCTTTTTCGCCAAGTCAGGCAGGCTAAGTAGTTCAGGGTACTAAGGTAGTTTTGTGAATCAGTAAACTCATGAGATACACTGTTCCAATTGTGCTGTTAAGTATAATGAAGGGGTCGAGTCCAATGCGTATGTTACAACAGAACGTCGGCGTGTGTTTTTAGAAGTGGTCAAAATTGCAATGAAGTGCAAGAAAAGGTGAACAGTTTCAGTTTTGTCTGCAGATAATCTTTGCCTCAATCAGTATGAGTTAAACTGTAAGCATCCCATCCATCTTTTCAATAGTGCTCAAAGAATAGAAAACGAAAGTATTAAACTACTCCCCACACACTTAAACTAGGCCCGTATGATCACAGCAACAGTCCCTCATCAGTGTTAAAACTAATCATGCACCAAACTGAGTTAAAACCAAAACCAAAATTAGGAAGTTGGTATTTTCGGTCGAATCAATCAAATCATTTATGACGTCACACGAGCTCATACCACGATTTTGACATAATCACGTGAGTTTTAAAATAAATAGTGGAGCTACTGCAACAGGATTAGCCTCTGAAGTCTTTGTCATTAAAAACAGGTTGATATGATGAATATTTTTTTTTGGTACTGAGCAACTCCTTTAGTGGTTACTAAGCTACTGGGAGAAAAAATGGCGACTAGCATACTGTCGGATAACAATCGGAGACGTAACCATGTCTGCTTTTTTCCCATGTCTGCTTTTTTCCCATGTCCACTTGGTTGTGTACGTGTGTGCAAATTGAAAACGCGACACAAAGTGTAATATAAAACCTTTTTTGCTTTATAAGCTTGGTTTAATGTGTTGTACTGTCGATGACACAAGTGATTGTAAAACAATAATTTTTGAAACATACCTAAAATACTTTTTAAGTTTTAATGTTTAAACCGAAAGGCTTTAGTTTGAAAAGCACTTATACTTGCATTTTTTGAGCTTGCTTTAACGTTTCTTACATGTTAACAATATATGTTACTTAGGCAATTGTGTTTGCTTTACAACTGAAATAACATTACTTCGTGGTTCAGCCTTTTCTCAAGTCTATTTATTTTTAAAAACCAGCAAACTGAGAGCAAAGTGAGGTACTTGTTACATTTTGATGCCACAGCATGTTTGAAAAAAGTGGTGTTGGAAAACTACATGGAGATGTGACAGAATTGACGTGTTTCCAGGGCACATGTTTAGCAGCGCATACAGTTTGTGCTTTTCAACTTGGTTCCCCACAGCAACGGAAATACTTTGCGTGAAGCCTATGCAAGCTTTATTAAATTACCCCCAACTAACATTATACCAACCCAGCTGTGTTCCTGGCAAAGTCACCACCGTGACAAACAACAAAGGTCCGACTGCTGTACTTCGCCTTTATTATCTTTTGGACATTTCAATCCCATTGCTCTAATAAAACTTTGCATTGTGGACAACGTGAAAATTGCTACACAGTCATGGTACTGCAAGTGACATAATTAATCTTGATCAATCATGCCATTAAAATGGGTTCCTGACTTAAACGTGAATCAAAAAAGCGATATTTAAAACATTAGCGTGTTCACTGTGGCAACTTATAATAAAAATATCTGTTACTTTGAAAGGTTAACGTTAAATTTTAAACACTCATTTCTAAGGACACAGACAAACATCGAGTCAAAAGTGTAAAATTAAATTGCGGACAAAATGTACAGTTTTGTTCCGGTATCTCAGCGCAGCTTAAAAATGCAGCATAGTACAGCCCGGTATTTAAACTAATCATGCACCAAACTGAGTTTAACCAAAATCAAAATTAGGAAGTTTATATTTTCGCCCGAATCAATCGAATCATTTGTGACGCCACACAAACCCTTACGCTACGCTTTTGACGTGATCACGTGTGTTTTGCTATAAACATGTGGTGTAACTGCAACAGGGTGACTGAAGTCGTTGCCATTAAATACAGGTTGATACGATTTACGATTTGTGATTGTTACTGAGCAACTACTTTTGCTAGTTAATAAGCAACTCGGAGGAAAACAGCGACATCATGCAAATGTGCCAGTAACATATTGTCAGATGGCAACGAGGCAACCTC
>QLIY01002213.1:0-21527 GCA_003260075.1 Phallusia mammillata | reverse complement strand
ATGCTCTGCGTGCCACTTTTGGCATACGTGCCACGTGTTGGACACCCCTGGTTTAGGCAATTCGTTGACAGGTCGCATGCATTTCAGGTCATCAAGTTTTATTTCAGTTTATTATGCATAAACTTTCAGCAGGCTTGTATACCTAGTAAACACAAGAGGACGGCGACTTAGTGGACATTCCGTGATATTAAATTTTATTTCTGTCTCAAATAAACCTACTTTGTTTTCATTGTGACTTATGACGACCAATAATTACCTGATTAAACATTCCCGGTGGTATATATTCATCAAAGTCCCAAGTGGGGTCTCCTAAACTTTTTCTGGGGTCGCTATGAATTCAATTTATTGGCGTTAAAATTTATTACCAAATAAATAAAACGATTAATTTTCTAGTTCGCAACCTTTGCTCATGTTTGTAGTACAGCTTGGTACCTCGTGTTACAACCTAATTATCGTGATGCAATAATCCAAAACCGAATAACTGCGAGTCTGCGACCCAAATCGAAATAAAACACAAGGATGTTCAAACGCGATGGAGCCTCATAAATGACATATTGTGTCTAAATAAAACAGCGGCTACAGAGAAAAATGCATAAATTTCTGATTCGTGCAAACTGGTGAGCTCTAACGCGAATGAGATTGGCCAAATCATATAAAAGTTTTGGGTTATAACATTTGAGCGTAATAATGCATGCTGAATGCTAATATTTAAAGTCTACTACTTGAAAAGTCTAGGGGGGGGGGCTTTCGGGTTATAACGTTTGAGCGTAAAAATGCATGCTGAATGCTAATATTTAAAGTCTACTACTTGAAAAGTCTACTTGTAACTTAAGCGGGCATATTTACATGAAAATAGTTTTAGTTTCGGCATTACTTGAAACCTTTTTCTCCCCGTCGGAAAAAAATGGGGTCGCATGTAAATGCTGATTTCATTTTCTCTTAAAATGGGGTCGCCTTTTAAAAGGTTGAAGACCACTGGCTTAGAACATCACTTTTTGAGTACCTTCTTGTCACACGTTAGTCAAACGGAGTGAAGGGTTTAATAAATGATCTTACCTACGATACTTTGCTGTGTTGGTGACCAAAGGCATCGCTACAATTACTGAAGGTTCTGTGTGGCGCTTCCACTGCCGGTTTGGCATGTCCGCTATAGGGCACATTAGCAGCACTATATACTAAAGGCAGACTTGTTCTGATCTTACGCGATTGTATGTACCTTGCTATTATCTGGAAATCTATGTACAATCTTGCTCTTCTTAGGAAAACAATTTTGTGCTGTAATAATTTGAAACAGTAATGATAATGGGGGGGGGGCACATTAGCAGCACTATTTACTAAAGGCAGACTTGTTCTGATTTTACACGATTGTATGTACCTTGCTATTATCAGGAAAGCTATGTACAATCTTGCTCTTATTAGGAAAACAATTTTGTGCTGTAATAATTTGAAACAGTAATGATAATCTACAAGTGCTCATAAACCTTTCACTAAATATGATTCAAGTTTCGTAAAATTTCTAACTGAAACTTATTATAATTTGGTTGCAATTTGGTTGCAACTTATTAAAATTTGAATTCGTACTGGAACTAAACTGCAACTTCAACAGTAAGGAAAAACAAAGTCATGCATGCAGTGTGTTACAGCTGAGTGATTGAAACCCAAATAAATTGAAAAATATAATGTTATGTTGGTATAGGGTTTCATAAGAACGTCCATGATCTTCTGTTTAAAACAGCTTATACGACTCATTAAACACAGGGTTTGGTAATGCCAATACATGTATACGAAGTTCACCACGACGACACCTTCTGGAAAAAAGAGCTTACGTGGGCAAGCAGCTGGCCCGCACATCAGAGTTGCAAGCGGGCCCGAAATCTGAGCCCGAACCCGGCCCGAACCCGAAAGTATAAGCCCGAAGCCCGGCCCGAACCCGAAAAGTTTTTGCAAAGCCCGTTTAGGCCCGAAATTTTGATTGACAGGCCTATCCACGAAAGCCTTGCAACAAAGGATGAGAAAGAAAAAAGAGAAAGACAACAAACACAATGAACAATAGTAGACAATGGGGTAAACAATACGTTTTAGAGGAGGGTGGGCATTAGGCCAAAGCCAGAGAATTGTTACTTAGCTGAGTGATTTTATTTAAAAAACGATGGCGGACACGGAACGTAAAGTCAGGCCCGTTTTAAGCCCGTTTTCTCACAAATACCTAAGCCCGAACCCGGCCCGAACCCGGCCCGAACCCGGCCCGAAAAGCCCGGCCCGACTTGCAACTCCGCCGCACATAGCTTTAGGCCATTCTCATTACTGTTATTCAGCAGTTTAGGATAACTGTCGACCCCAATGATCCGGATGAGCTCTATCTCGAGGATGGTACTAACGGTTTCGTGTATGCCCAAACGGCCTATAATATGACCATACAACCCTGATAACTTTATTTCTGATTGTGTTACGATTTTCTAAAGTAAAATTGTACAATAATCAATGCATGTATAAATACCACATCAACAACATGATCAAGAAAACGATATCGATTTCCAAAGTAATATCGCGGTAAAAACGTGGAAGGCATTTATGTTGCATTATAAATAAAGTACTCCAAGACATGTAAACAGCAGAAGCTTTAAACCGAAATTTACTGCGCTAAAGGATCATAGAAAAGCAGTCATAAGTGCCGTGTTTGTTAGTCAGTGTTCGTTTCTGGTACAGTGTTGTAGGTGGTATGCGTCACCTGTCGCTGTCTTTGATATTTTTAAAGCCATAAAAAACAATTTAATAGTCTGGTAGGCAACGTTTAACGTGAATGGTGTGACAAAAATGTAGCCAGTTTATTTAACACAATCCACTGCACACAAACTTATTAACATCGACATTTACAACAAATATTTTTTTACAATATATTCAAAGTGGTAGAAAGCGTACAGCATGTTGCGATTTCACTAGTTAGTCGAAGAGAGAATTGACAAGCAAATTTCATCAAAAGCTTCAAGTAACTGCCCAGTTGCCTCATCAACTTCTTCCTCTTTAAATGTTTCCTCATCAACGTCATCCTCTTCAATTGTTTCGTCGTCTTCTTGTGAATGTGACCCACTAAACAGTCCGGCCCTTGCATTTAAAAGTCGTTTCAGTACAAACGAACCACCCTTTTTGGCCTTTTTGGAAGAATCAACGGTGGCAGAGTCATCATGTTTAGTAAATAGGTCGTCAACTTTTTCTTCTTTTGGTGAAGGTGTGCGTGCAAATAATCCACTCTTTCCTGTCAAAAGGCTCTTCAGTGCAGATATAGCAGTTTGGGTAGGAATGGCGTCAACTTTTTCGACATCATATTCCTCATTATCTTCTGCAACTGTAGCGACGTTGTTTAAATCAGCTCCGTCAATTTCACCTAAAACATCGTTCTCTTCAGGATTATCACCTTGCATGACTTCGTCTTCCACATTAAACCTCTCATTATTTTCCATAACGTTATCATTTACAGATACAGCATCCTCTGTGACTATTTCTTTTGCAACTGTAGCGAGGTTGCTAAAATCAGGTCCGACACTTTCACCGAAAACATCTTTTTCTTCAGGATTATCACCATGTATGACTGGTTTGGCGCCTTCAACATCAAGTGGCAGTTCATCTTGTTTTGCAGATGTTTTGCTCTTTCGTCCGAAAACGACTTCGGCATAAGATCTTTTACTCTTTACAGGGGTTTTGGTGGCAACAATGGCAACGTCTACCACATCATACACCACATTTTCTTCCTTAACTTTTTCATCTACAGATACTGCATCATCTGTGACTATTTCTTCTGTAACTGCAGCGACATTGTTCAAATCAGGTCCGACACTTTCACCGAAAACATCTTTTTCTTCAGGATTATCACCATGTATGACTGGTTTGGCGCCTTCAACATCAAGTGGCAGTTCACCTTGTTTTGCAGATGGTTTGCTCTTTCGCCAAAAAACGCCTTTTGTTTTGGATCTTTCACTCTTTGCAGGTGTTTCGGTGGCAACAATGGCAACGTCTTCCACATGTAATCCTTCATTATCTTCCGTGACGTCATCATCCACGGATGCAGCATCCGCTGTGACTATTTCTTCTGCAACAGTAGCGAGGTTGTTCAAATCAGGTCCGCCACTTTCACTTAAAACATCTTTCTCTTCTGGATTATCACCTTGTATGTCTGTTTTGGCGTCATCAACATCAAGTTGCAGTTTACCTTCCTTTGCAGATGGTTTGCTCTTTCGTCTGAAAACGCGTTCGGCAAAAGATCTTTCACTCTTTGCGAGTGTTTTGGTGGCAACAATGGCAACGTCTTCCACATCAAACACCACATTTTCTTCCTTAACTTTATAATCTACAGTTACTGCATCGTCTGTGACTATTTCTTCTGTAACTGCAGCGACGTTGTTCAAATCAGGTCCGCCACTTTCACCGAAAACATCGCTTTCTTCAAGATCATTACCTTGTATGGCGGTTTTGGCGTCCTTAAGATCAAGTGGCAGTTCATCTTGTTTTGCAGATGTTTTACTCTTTCGTCCAAATACGCGTTCGGTAAAAGATCTTTCACTCTTTGCAGGTGTTTTGGTGGCAGCTATAGCAACGTTTTTCACATCAAATTTCTCATTATCTTCCGTAACGTTATCCACTACAGATACAGTATCCTCTGTGATGACTTCTTCTGCAACTGTAGCGACGTTGTTCAAACAAGGTCCGTCACTTTCACCTAAAACATCTTTCTCTTCAGGATCATCACCTTGTATGGCTGTTTTGGGGTCACCAACATCAAGTGGCAGTTCATCTTGTTTTGCAGATGTTTTGCTCTTTCGTCCGAAAACGCGTTCGGCAAAAGATCTTTCACTCTTTTCAGGTGTTTTGGTGGCAACAATGGCAACGTCTTCCACATCAATCACTTCATTTTCTTCCTTAACTTTATTATCTACAGACACTGCATCTGTGACTATTTCTTCTGTAACTGTAGCGACGTTGTTCAAATCAGGTCCGCCACTTTCACCTAAAGCATCTCTTTCTTCAGGATTATCACCTTGTATGTCTGTTTTGGCGTCATCAACATCAATCGACAGTTCATCTTGTTTTGCAGATGATTTGCTCTTTCGTCTGAAAACGCGTTCGGCAAAAGATCTTTCACTCTTTGCGAGTGTTTCGGTGGCAACAATAGCAACGTCTTCCACATCTAACTCCTCATTATCTTCTGTAATGTTATCATCGACATATACTGCATCCTCTGTGACTATTTCTTCTGCAACTGTACCCACGTTGTTCAAATCAGGTCCATCATCACCCTGTATGGCTGTTTCGGCTGATGAATTGCTCTTTCGTTTTAAAATGCTTTTTGCTATAGATACTGCACCTTTAACGGCGATTTTGGCACCAATAATAGCAACGTCTTCGACATCAAATCCTTCATTATCTTCTAAACTGGTGCTCACCACGGATGCAACACCTTTTATGGCGCTAGAACCTTCATCTGCTTCGGACCCGTCATCTTTCAAAACATCTTTCACTATCGATTTAGCACCTGATGTGACTGTTTTAGCAACATTCTCCAAAGGCAGGTGGCACTTTTTTGATTTTGAACCATCAGATATTCCTTTTTTTATGATAATTTTAGTAACCAGTGTGGCCGCTGTGATAGCTTCGGCAGCAGCACCTGGCAGAACTGACTTAGCAATCGCACCAATAATGGTAAAGGCAATACATGCAGCTTTTCGTTTGTTCTTGTTGCGCCTTTTTCTTTCATTCTTATAGCTTGAAGTGAGATGCTTTATAAATTCCTGTACAACCACTTTGCGTGAGTCTTCGTTTTGTATTTGTTGATTCAGTGTTTTCATGTATGTTTTTCCTCTTTTTTTGAAGGACTTCTTTACTCCGAAGTTGAAAAAAATTCCTCTCTAAAAAATAGAAACAAATGATAGTTATGTTATTTTGTGTTATATGTGCAAATCAAAGCAAATATATTTTCCAAACAACAAATGTAATCGTACTTTTATTAGTGATGGACCGAACATATCTTTAAATGTTCTTCAAAAGAAATTATTACTTATAATAGGCGAGATAATAGGGCAGACGTGGACGATAAGCCATCGGCGGTTTAAATATTGCCTGGCAAACCGTTTTCTTTGCCCCGCGGATGCCTAAACCAAAAGCTGCCAAAAGCCAATTTACTTTTCGCAAATACGTTACCACAACAACATGCAGTATAAATTTCAGGAAGATTTACAGGTAGCGTAGCTTTTGTGCGGCCCGCGAACACTTTTTGCATACAAATCACCAAATCCGGCCCTAAATAATACACTCATCATCAAAAAACAAGTCAATATGTATCTAATGTGAAGCAACAAGGGCGTTTGCGCTTTTTGTACAAATCGGCACCTGCAGAAACTTTGAAACAGTTGTAACTGGGTGCTAGCAGACGTGCTTTATGGCAGTGGTCGGCAACCGCCGGGCGGCGGCCCAGTGCCGGTTTGCGAGGAGTTCGTTACAGGGGCGTATACTTTTTCGGGTTAAATGTTTTGAAATATTTTGCACGTCAATCCGGGGATGATAACCTAATTTTTGCGTTTTAATTGCTGAATATTAGTGGCTTTTCGCAGGCCGGTCCATGATTAAATTTCAGGTTAAAAACCGGTCCGCAGTGCAAAAAAGGTTGCCGACCCCGGCTGTATAATATTGGGATTTCAAAACATGAAGTCGATTAGATCAGCAAATTCAGTATATTAATACAAATTTCTGTGCGGCCCGCAAAGTATTTGCCTAACCCTGATGTGGTCCTCCACACTATTGGTCTTGCTAGACCACCCTGACTTTGCTAATTTAACCTACATATTTTACTGGTCTTGCAACCAAAAACAGTCACGAGGGGCGCATCAGCTTAAAAATTCTGTTATTTCAATATTTGAAAACAAATACCTCCTATATCAGCGCTTTGTCGAAGTATTTGTTTTATTTATTTGGCATAAGCGCTCTTAACTTAAATTTAAACGTGTATGAGTCCCTTCTACAAAGTAAATTGTTTTCAAAGCGGTTGTTTGCGCATAATTGTAATATCGTCGTTTTATGATGTAACAAACTATTACTAAATTATTTATATGCGGGATTACGTGGTGGAACCAACTCTGCATGTTGTTGCAATTAGGTTTTAAGAATCAAAATGGGTTGTGATCGTTAACAGAAGTTTGGTGTTGGAGAGTGAACCACCTCCGCTCAAGAGGTAAAAACTTTCATAAAAGTTATAATTTCATAGGAGCGATTTTGACACAAAGTCCTGAAAGCCGGGCGATTGCGCAAAAAAGGTTGGCACCGCTGCTTGAAACCTGTGTTGTTCACAAACACATTTTTTTAAGTTCACCTTTCGCATTTTGCGATTCCATTCGTCGACAAACATCAAGACAGTGCGAAGACCATTCTCAACCTAAAAAAACAGTCCGTTATTTATATTTCAATCGGTCACGTTAGTTTAAATTTTGAAAACCTTTGTAACTTTTCACAACTGCTCACATTTCTTTAAGAGAACCAAAACTATTTTTTAACGTTTTCAATTTGAAAGTGTTTAACGTCGAACAATAATTGGCGTGTTGTAATTAAACGAAGTTTTTCGTTTTTCTGTTGAATTTACTTAATAACCAATGGCAGTAACTTTTCATAGGAATGACTGCGGTTTGGTCTACTTGAAAGTAATGGAAAAAAAACTAATATCGGTACAATGGTTTAGCATTATAAGCAATTAATTTAACAAACGTAGTTTTTTCACGAATATGCAATCAACCACAAGCATGCTGTACAATTCATCTCTTTTTTGTTACTATTAATTGTAGTTGCCATCCACTCTTTATGTATTTTTTTCCATTTGTTATCGATTTACTTGTCAATTACCTCATCTTCTGCCAACTTTTCATTCAGCTCGTTTAAATATTCGCTTATGTCCCCGATCGCAACAGACTGCATTTTTGCTTCCGCTTCTTTTTTGGCAGCTTCGTGCTTCAATCGATAATCGCTGCCTATTAAATCTCGAAACTATAAACAGAAAACAAGTTCTGCAATATATTACCAAAGTTTTTTTTATGTACAAAAAACACTTACTGGCTCCATTGTAGAATCGTAAATTTCATAGCAAATTTCCACTTCCTTCCCCATTTCGATGTTGATAAATCTCTAAAACAAGATGTTTTTGGAAAGATTAAATTCGGACATTTAAAGTGTGAACATTAGTGAAGAAAATCAGGACAATTTCACTTTTTCAAATAATGTAAACCGGTGGTTTTCACACTTTTCCACCAAGTCGGGCTTTGGCGAACTAAATTTTTGTTTCAAAGCACACGGCCAACACAAAAAAAGGACTTGTATTGGCAACTTTTATGATGGGTAAGGCTGCTTTTTTTACAACTATATACATAAGTTTTAAAACGCTGTCATGCACACCCGCATTTGTCATCAGGTCCTAAAACACTAGAGATTGTTTCCACTAACAGCGATATATCGAGGAACACTTAAAAATTGGTTGTTGCGCACTAGCGTGTTGGGATGCACTTTGACAATCTCTAAAATAATGTAAAATAACATACAAATGTGATTCATTTGATTTTGTTACAAGGCTATAAAGCAAGGCTTATCCATTCAGTAATTTATGTTTTCCGCAGTACAGAATACCGCGTAAGACATTTGATCTAAATCTTTTAACTTGTTTTAACCTCAAACGAAGCTTCCGGTGGATGATGTTGAGCATCACTTGATTTCGTTTGCATTTCTTGGGCCAAATTAAGAATATCTTTTGCCTTTGGAGCTTCTTCGATTGCTCGTGCAATGTTTTCCTCTGAAAACAGCAATTGATGCAGATCTACCATATGTTGCCAAGTATCCATGTCTATGTCTGTGTATTAAATGGAAAGAAGTATGTTTAAATTTAAGGGAAGATAAATAAATTCAGGTGATAATTTAAATAATTTTGTTTGTGTGCCAAAACATTTAGTTTTGTGCGATCACCTTCAGCGTAGTACCATCACCAAAGGTGTCAGACACCGTTGTCGAGCCCTACAACGCTACCCTCTCGGTCCATGAGTTGGTTGAGAACACCGACGAGACCTACTGTATTAACAACGAGGCCTTGTACGACATTTGCTTCCGTATGTGTAGGATTCTCCTCTACCTAGTAATGCCGTATAGTTTTCAACAAAAGAAGGGTATTGTTTGCGCATAATCGTAATATTATTTTGTCTATGATGTAACAAACTGTTTTAAATTGTTGCCCCAAAATAATTTTTAAGACAACTAAGAACGCATGCCCATGTCGCGAGAAACCACAAAACAAAATTTTTGGAAGTATTTGGGTCGTTTCAAAAAAAGGTTGGGAACCACTGCAATAGACCATGTGGACGGGGTTCTTCTCATCCCTGCATAAGTTTGTGTGCCGTCGCCTGAGTGCTGAACTCTAAATGACATTTTTATTTGAGCACGTCATCCTATAATCGTTCCGCACAACTCGTTTTGACTGATGCGATTATCGCCGGTTCCCACGGGGGGTGTGGGTTACTCTGGAGCAGTGGTTTTCAAACATTTTTTATTTTTTTGTTATAGCGGTCCCCTAGCAATTTTCTCGAGCCCTCGCGGTTCAAGCTAAATATATTTATGAAACTGTAAGTGTATACATTAGCGAAAACCTGTAGTTAACACCTAGAAGCTAATTTATCCTTGCACAACTATTTCCATAACAATATGCGCGATGAATTCAATTTACTTACATCATTTGGTGTGGGAATGTTTTAATGGCGATTTATTACGTCACAAACAGGACTAAAACAATAATTAAATTGTGCGCAAACAATCGTTTTTTTAGTTTCACTTGGAAATGCAGCAAAGAACTATTTCTAGACACAGAAGAATCGTTTGCTTGTCTCATTTTTGCTAATATACTCGCAAGATCTGATGTTACATAAGATTGCAGAAATACTTCAAGCTCCTCGCCAGGAAACCGCATGACGGACCCCTAAGGGGCGGACCCCAGTTTGAGAACCGCTGCTCTAGACTGATTATTAACCAACGTTTCTGGATTGTAAGAGGTGCAGTCGCGGTTTGTCGCGCGTTGGGTCCTTTTCTGAAGTACCGACACCGCATTGCCAAGCACGAAAGCAGATGTCCGAACTATTACCTGCTCGTCTACATATAAAGTTTATCCGGGTGTTGATTATTTTGGCCTTCTGTCTGTCAAACGAAGACGCAGCGAAGCGAAAAGATATGCATGTCATATACGTGTCCCAAAACGCGAACGGTTGATTTGGAAAGTGGATATGAATTGAGTAGTTTGCACATGTACTCATAAAATTTCGCAACTGGAAGCAACATCAAAACGAAGAACGGGTAAAAAGAAAGAAATACAATTGACCTATCACCAGCCCAGCACTATGTTATGTGGGTGGGCCTGGAAGCAAATAATCCGTTCCGTTAGACGCTTTTTTTTAGCTCTCACATGACTAAGTACAAACACCACGCTATGTCAGAAGTTGAATCTATTTTCAATTATCGTTAGTTGATACCGTTCACAATGAACGTTAATAATAATACCCTCTTATCCCGAACCATTTGTTTAGCGAAAACTATTCGCGCATGACAACCCAATGGCTGCTGCTTCACTTGCAAATTAAGTTTTGTGGTTGTACGGGCCTGCAGTTGCGTGGTTTTGCGGCCTATTCGACGAGCGCCTCGAATTTTTTTGTTTTATAAGATTGAACGTGTCTAGACCAATTGGGGGAGAAAGTTAAAAAAGAATTCTGCGCTTTTATGAGTTGTTCATGTAATGTTATGTGACACGCTACTACTATTTAGCATTTAGTTTGCATTATTGCTTAAATCTAAGAATCCTTAAGTGTCTTAATAAAATTTCGGTCCAACGCATGCAATCCATAAGTTTACAACCACTGTTTTACTTGCCTCCAATTTGCTTTGTATTGGTTGTTGCCACCTTTTTTCCTGGATGCGGCAGAAGAAAACAATCAAATGTTGGATAACTGTCGTCCATACATAAAACCTGACGTTCAAGGTCGGGTCTGCGTTTTACATCCTATTGCACCAAATAAAATAATTTATAAAAATTGTAGTTGTTTCGCATAGCTTCTTTGAGTTCATTATTATATATGTAGGCTAAGGGTTTAACAATGCATTATGATTTTCATAGGAAGTTATAACATATTAACTCTATACGCCAAGGTAGACCAAACAAATCTTCTCTGGAATCGAATGACAGATGCTTTTACGAAGCTCGAGCTTTGCGAACTGAGCTATGTAGGCATGTTATGACAAAGTATAATTAGTTTAGATTTTTGCATTCATTACACAAAAATGCAATCTAGAAATGTTATCCAAACTCGAACACTTTTTTGATGCCCCCCCCCCATCTTCTCTGGAATCGAATGACAGATGCTTTTACGAAGCTCGAGCTTTACGAACCGAGCTATGTAGGCTTGGTATGGCAAAGTAACATTAGTTTAGATTTTTGCATTCATTACACAAAAATACAATCTAGAAATGTTAACCAAACATCAACACTTTTTTGACGTGTCATGTTACTAACTTTTCACTTTTTTGTGTATTACCTGCAGGTAGAGATTTCCTCCTTCGTATCCATACGGATATTGCTCTGGATTTTCCCAGTCTCTCACCACAATCATTAAACGTTTTGCCTAATAAGTTAATAAGTTTATGAATGTTTTGAAATATCAAACTAGGCTTCTAGTCAAAAAAATATGCGATGTCGCCAAATCTTTATCGTGAAACCAATAGAAAATTGGTTTAGTAAACTGAATTTAAAAAATATTTGTGTACAGTAAGAAAAAATACGCACACTGTAGCTTCCAATATTTAGTTGTTTTGTGTACAAAGTGAGAGCCTAAAAACAAATCACATTTGTTTAAAAATAATGTTTTATTGGGAGAATCATAGTTCATACTTACAGCATACATATCAAAACGAGCCCATTTGACATCCTTTAGGTTAATAATTTGCCCGAAACTAAGAATTGAGCTCATCGCAAAAAAGTAGGCGTCTTTACATTCTATCATGTCTCCATCTTCAATACCTTGCGTCTCCATGAGAAATATTGCAACCTTTGAAGCAAAATACAAAATATTTTATTTTTTACCTACGAAAGACACTAAATTTCGGCTATTTTATAACAAATCTGATATTTGATCTTCCTCGTATAGCGACCTAATTTTCTTTCAATATTAGTTGAGCTTTTTTTGCAGATTTTCTAGGACTCAGCAGCCTTTTCCAAGCCGTGTCAAATTACTCTAAATTGAAAATGATAATGTATTTGTTGCAATAATAGTCATATGGATAAAAATTGTTGACACAATTTGATTGAGACCGACTGTAGCGAAAGAGACATATGGGCATGTGCCTTATTATGGGAGTGTCGACAGGTTTCTCCACATGTCTTGAAATCTGAACTTGAGCGCATCAACTCACCTATGTAGTAAGCAGTGGCCTGCCGGTCAAATGCGCCCCGTCGAACAAAGGTTGAGTGGTTTAAATGGGACGTTTAAACGTTGGAAGAAGTATTTCGAGTGCTAGCGAGCGCCAACTATTTCGAGTGCTAGCGAGCGCCAATGCGTATGTGACTATTTTTATGTTTGCGAAATTTGCTGGCAGCTGTTAACTTAATGCAAGTATGTTACTTGTATTTGATCCTTCAGTGATAAAGGTTGGACAACTCTGTAGTAAAGTGCAACGGGTGCTTTTGCAGTTATGATTTAAAAGTTTATTAGCAAAAATTACTCGCACAAAACCGAACCGTAAAGTTCTATTCTTACTAAAATGTAAGCACCAATGTAAACTTCGACTCGAATTTCTGCAACTTGTAACGTTTTGTCTCTATAGGAGTTATGGTTCGTTTAGCAAAACGCATTCTTTCGGCGTAAGCAAAAATAGTCGTGTCTGGGTAACATGCAGGAGAAAAAAGGTTTGTACAAAGAATGTGGGTCGCAAACGTCAACTGTTGGGCACAAAAAATCTCAGTATATTAGTTTTGGCTTTTTTTCCGGCGTAAGTACATCGAAATCAATGTATTCAGGTGAGAGTTGAATATATGGGCTCAATGTTTTCCCAACGCAAAATCATTTAAACACAATACTTTGGATGGCGGGGTGGATTACTTGTAACATTTTAATAAAAAAACAGTTTTTTAGAAAATCGAAAGCAAATTACTGACATGTTGACACTCTAATATTAAGGCATGTATTTTACGCAACGGTAGTCCTTAATCAATTTGTGTCAACCGTTAAGTATTGATACATATCATTACTATTGCTACAAATACAACCTTTTTGTCACCATCACGCTTAATAATAGGTTCGGTGGTCATATATATTCCATCTGTTTCCAATTCAACTTGTCTAGTAGATTTAAAGACTTGTAGCAACTCTTGAGCTCCGTTTTCGTCCTACAAAGTGTACGGTTATTGTCAAAATTGTAAAATGTTGATACTATAAAAATGTAACACAATAAGAACCAAACATTTCAGCTGTGTTTTTTTAAATAAAAATCAAACCACTATACCCAGGTGCTGGAAGTTGCCAAATATTTTTGTCAAAAGTAAAATAGAAAAGGTACTGAAAACAATTTAGCTGTATAAACCAAAGTTGTAATTGACAAAAAAATGATTTCAATTTTGAAATGGGTGTGACTGGAAACTTACATCTTTGGGATGATCAGCAAGAAGATTATAAAACACATTTAATAGATATGATTTTCCTCCCCCCCCCCCAGCATAAATCGCGATTGGAACATCTTGCAATTCTGGTTTGCTTATTAATTGTTCAAAATGATTGTACAGAAAGTTTAGGTTGTCATCAGTTATTCTTCTTACCAAGTCAACCATATCGTACGGTACTGCACTACGTCAGCTTCACAAAAGAAAAAAAGGGATAAGTTTAGCGAATGGCTGGACGTATAGACCAGCGGTTCTCAAAATCTTAAAAACTTCGATACCTCGGCCGTTCTTGTGTGAAGCAAGTTACAAAATGAATTAACTACCGAATCAAAGGCGATATTATTTATAAATGCTAAGGAATGCAAAAATGTTAATGTTTACTTGAGTGCATTGCAACAGTTGGTACGTTTAGTTTTTGGTATAACCTAATGTTCTTTAAAACAAAAAACATAATGTAAACTACCGTTCTTAGCAAAAATATTTACCAAGTCTAGTCTGCACCACATATACTCAACTCACTACCATACATGTAATTAGAATTTTGATTCGAAGTTTGCTACATTTATAAAGCACATTAAAGAACATTTTACAACTTCGAACAGGTTATATTTCATTGGGTGTTATGACGTATAGATCCAAACACTCATTTAGGTTTAACAAAACACAAAACTGTAACAAACATCATTTAAACGTTACACTCTATCTGTCAGCTCTAACTAAACCAGTTCGTTCAACGCGGTTCTTTTTATACATTTAAAAATCAAGCAAGTACCTTTTTCAAGATTGCAAGAGCATAAGGATGAGTAATGTTATTATCAAAATAAAGGGCCGAATTGTTAGTGACATCACTGCTCATAATTCGACTTCCCCACGAGAAATTCGCCTTCCTCTCGACAAATTTGGGTGTTGTGGGAAAATTTCGGGGGCCAGGGTGAAATCCAACTTAGCTTGCGAAGAACGGGGCAGCAACAGACTGTACTAGCACGTGGCGCGGCATAAATCGCGTTGCAAGTGAAGCGAAAAACCACCGCATACTTTTCGAGTCAACGTGTCGGTTGTTTTTTCAGGCAATTCGTTGATATCAATTAGGTTGTACACTTTGTAAATGAAAGAGGACGGCGACTCAGTAGACATTCAGTGATGTCACTTTGTTTTTATAGTAAACTTATGTTAACTTCCCATATTGCTAAAATTGTATTGGCACTCTAACTTTTCTGATGTTTCTGTTATTTTAGATATTTGGATCAAATAAATGCTGAGCAATGGAAAAAAAGCTATGTAGAAAAACCTTTGTTTTGGTTATAAGTAGTGATGTACCGAATCGGCGAAATTTCGATTCGGCCGAAACCGAATCTTTGCAAAAGTGGCCGATTCGGCCGAATAAATTCGGCAAACCGAACATTCGGTACATCTCTAAATTACAAGTCTCGCAAAATCAACATGCAATACAATGGAAAACAGATGTTATATGATTCAACTCCAGAAAAAACACACGTCTAGTTCGTTTGCACGGAATCGTTACTGAGGCGTGAATAGATATAGTTACATCACAGCACCAAATGGAAAGGACGGAAAAGCATGCCCGTCTTGTAAACGTCTTTGCCACGTGTTTATCAGCTACTTGATGTTATGAAGGTTGCATGCATTTATTAAATGACCGGTTATGTTTATTTCATTGGTAACGAAAAGGAAATTTATGCTGACTGAACTGTTGACAATCGTGTGTTTCATAGATTTCGCTGCCATCAAATCTACTAATCGCTTGGAACACTGTGGCTCTGGTCTTATAAAAGTTTGATGAGAGTCTAATTTCTCGTCCGTGCCACAACTCAAGTAGAACATATTTGCAGAAACTGCTTTTGCTTTTGTGCTCGTCTTGCTGCTGAACCCTCGAGACCTTATTAAAGAAAGGCGCGTTATAGAACCCTTCTATGAATTTAGGCCAGGGGTCACCAAACTACGGCCCGCGGGCCGGATCCGGAGGTCATTTCATCCGGCCCTCCACCATATTTTTTGGTTTGCCAAATCGTATTGATAACTTTGCAAACATTAAAAAATTAATCATTAAAAAAATAAATAATTGATATTACCTAGTTTCAAAGATTACAACGCCCAAGGTTGATCCAAAGCCGGTTTGTTACGTTACAAACAAGACTACAAGTGTTAATTGTACGCAAACAATTGCCTTATTTTGTTACTTGTGACGTAATATACAAGCATTTCTTGTAGGATGAGACCAACTATACAATTTTAAAGTCGCATTACCAGATTTTATATGGGATTGTAGAAAAACTATCTTTTTGCGCCCCTAAAAAATTGCCTCGAGGGCTAAGGCATGTAAACTATGCGGCCCGCGCGAATCATTATGTTAAACTTATCCGGCCCGCAGTGAAAAAAGTTTGGTGACCCCTGATTTAGGCGATCGCTCCTTTTGTCCTGTCTGGGCGCATTGGCCGCACCCTCTAACGCAGGGGTTCTTAACCTGGGGTGCACGCACCCCCAAGGGGTGCGAGAACTGTTCCTAGGGGGTGCGGGGATGCTGAATCATTAAGGTTGGTTAGGTCTATTCTATTTAGGCAATTACAGAAGGGGGAGCGAAAATTGGTTAGTGATTTGAAAGGGGGTGCGAAAATTGGTTGGTGATTTNTTAGTGATTTGAAAGGGGGGCAGCAAGGAAAAAAGGTTAAGAACCACTGCTCTAACGAATAAAATACAGAGAAACACGTTCCTTTTAACCAAGAGTCATATAAGTTGTCTTTTTTAATACATTAGCTTGTTTGGTTCTCCTTAAAAATTGTGAATTGTGCGTTCATATTTTGGTTTTGCTTTGTACATCACGTCCATATACCTTCCGGCTTTAGTGACAATATATTGTTGTCGCTTTATGTTTCCTTTCTTTTTTACCTGTCAACACTTTTGCTACTAATATGGTGGATTTGGGTGTTTTTAATATTATGAGAAAGAAGCATTTAATACTAGAAAGGTGAATAATAGTGCACTTAAGCGTAAAATCCTCAATAGCCTATCTTTTTTCAAAAAAGATGTATATTCCAGCGGCGGGTCGTGCCTAAAAATACTGAGGGTGGTGTTCCTACATTTTAGCCTTACAAACTCAGAACATATAACCGGCAAGCCACCTTTATAGTTAGCAACTGTTATTGCAGAAAAACAAATTATACAAATCTAAACCACTGATCTGCTCAAGAAAGCCCAAAAAATGATTTGCCGGCAATGGGGATATAGCGATTTTTGCATACATTATCAGTTTTAAGAATGACTGTGAAGTGTATTCGGTGTAGATGTTTTCGGTGGCTGTAGTTTGAACCATCTTTGTGGCCAAACGTATGCTACAAAATAAACCACATTTATAAAGTTTTATGTAAATCGATAGCTTTTTTTAATAGCAAATCATTCAGCATAGTGCAATATGACAAAATCATATTTGGAAAAATCACTTTACGTGGCCTTTACAATTTGGACAACTAGCTAACCGTACACAAAGTGAAAAGTAAAGAAGCGATGCAAAAAGTCATCAGATATAAACTTCTTGAGCCAATAGAAGGACAAACCCGCGTTACACAGCATAAAGAAGAAAACAAGAGCGGAAAAATGGCAAAGGCCATGTAAGGGCAAAGAAGGGTAATTTTTATCGTAAATTTGTGCACACTACTCTTTTACATGATGTAGGCTATATACAAGACGAAAATTATAAGAACAGAGAAGCAATCATAACAAGCAATACTTAGAGAATGTTTGAAATTAAATTTATTTGCAAACTGTTTTCACGAACTAACCTAACGTTAGTTTCCTCGTGTTGTCTTAACTGAACACAAACTACAAACTGATGCATACAGTTTCCGTACGGTATGGAGTAGCATATAAGCGCCTCTATTGTTTAATCGCTATGAGAAAATTACTCCATTTTTATAAAAAAAACAGTCACTAAGAGTTTCTGAAAAACAGTCGTACATCTTTTAAGATAATTCCATCAAGATCTTCAATTAATTGCGCTGTTTCTTCATCTACATCAAAGGAACTAGTCGATTGGTCATCGCTTCCCTCCGTATCTGGTGGCGTGTCATCTTGTTTTGACTGATTGTATTTAGTCGCTCCACCACCCAACAAGCCACCAAATAAGGCACCACCTGCTCCAAACCCGCCAGCTCCCAGAGTAATAATACCCGCTGTGGACATTTCAGCAGCAAGAGCAAAGGCAACAAAAGCGGGAAGGACTGCAAAAGCAGCGCCGCCAGCCGCACCAATGGCTGTAGCACCAACACATGCAGCTATAAGTTTGTTCCTTTTTCGCCTTGTTCTTTCAGTAATATAGGTAACAGCAAGAAGCTGTTGTAGTTCGTTATAAACCACTTTGCGCGAATTTTCATTTTGTATGCGTTGATCGAGTTTCTCCCTGTAAACCCTTCCTTCGTTGATAAAAAACTCCTTAACCTCGGAGTTCAAGAACTTCCCTTTCTGTAACGAATATACTGCAATGTTACAAAGTGTTGTGTGCGATTAGGTACAACATAGCTGTATGTATTGGTCGTTCATATAGGGTCAATGAATCATAACACCAGATTCAGAAAAAAAAAATTAACGTTTTCGCGACAAATGTTGTGGAAGTCGCATGAATCATTGCGCGGTCCCATCTAAAACAGTTGTGTACAAATTAGCCCCATATTAGCAATCAGTGATTTCCAATTTGTCGCTATGAAAGAATTTTAATGAGTTAAAGAGCTTTTTAAGCTTTCATAAGTATACGATATATATGCTTTCATATTGACGTACGACCGTAATTTCTTGGCGCAAACGTAAATTCTTGTGATGAGGCACAAACCGATTTTAACCTAATGTTTGGGCCACGGAATAACACAGTTTGAAAGCCACTATATATAGTAAAAGTCTAAAAGCTATAGCTTTTACCCTAACTACTAATTTGAATATGTAGTTGTAAAGTTAAAAATTTGTTAATGAAACCACAGCTACAAGCAAGAACGCCGAAGAAACTTTTGACAAGTGTTGAATACAGATGTTTTGTTAAACTTACCTTTTTTTTAGCTGGGTTCGAACCCAGGACACTCCCGGGGACGAAGCCGGATCAAGGTTTTTTTTATGTCTGTATGTGGGTCAGACCATTCGGCCAAGTTCCAGCCCCTCAACTTACTTTTTTTACTTCGACGTTCCATCTTACAACAAATTCCGCTGTCATGTGACGACCAATAATTATCTGAATAAAATTGTCATGGTGTTATATAATTCTTTACATAAATTTTTGTAACTTAATTTTATATCATTCTTTATTCCTTCATGTAGATTTGAAAATATAGCAAATCTATTTTTTTCACATTTTCGACTTCGTGAAAAACAGAGCATTAACTAGAAAATTCTTCAGGTTTGCTATAATTGGTGTTTTTAAACTTAACTTAAAATATAATACCACTGACAGCAAACCATACTGGTGATTATTTTTGTACAGTTGCCTTAAGCAGACTTAAATAGTAAAAAAGACAATCCGCTGATAGAAACGCTACATTACAAAACAAATAAATGTTAAACATATTGTAACTTTGTGTATTCTGTTTCAAGATAGTTTACTAACCTAAGTATTGCACAATTAAGGTGTCATAGACTACAAACCTCATACTCCGCTGTAATTTTCTCATCCAAAAGATTTAAATATTTGTTGATGTCTCCGATCACATGATTTGACATCCTGGTTTTGGCATTTACTACCGCAACTTCGTGCCTCAAATAAAAAGCGTTTCCACTTCTTTCTCGGAACTAAACAAAAGAAAATGTTAGATTTGTAGTGAAAAGGATTTAGTGTGAAATTGTACGTATATACTGGCTCGATGTCTGATTTGTATTGTTCAAAGCAGACTTCCGATATTTTTATCATCTCGATATCAAAGAAAATCTAAAAAAATGGTAATTGCACTACACCACTGGTTCTCAACTTTTTAATGCGGCGCATTAAAGTACTTAAATTTTCTTCCGCGACACACTTCGCGGACATAACAAAAGTTGTTTAAATGAATATTAATTTTCAACATTGTGATGGGATGATGTTCATTAACAATGACAAATATATAAAATTTGCAACCTTGAATACACCCCAGTATTTCGCTATGATGTCCTAAAATTCCAGGAGATGTTTGCACTTTTAATTAGGAAATGTTTCGCGACATACTTGTGCGTCGCGGCACACAGTTTGAGAATCACGACACTACACATTTATTTATTTGTGAACACTAGCTAAGACATAATTGACAAAACATAATCCATGAAATGGAAACACCGTGAAACATTATCAGACTTTTCATTTTCATTTTCGAACATGCATACATTACGCTAGTATGGTATACAAACTTGTTTTAACCTTAAACGAAGCTTCAGGGGGATGGAGTTGTGAAGCACTTATTGTAGTTTGCAAATCTCGAGCTATTTGAAGAAATTCACTTCCTTTTGGAGCTTCTTCGATTGCTAGAGCAATATATTCCTCTGAAAACAGCAATTGATGCAAAACTCTCATTTGTTGCCAAGTATCCATGTCCATGTCTGTATAATTAAATTATAAAACGAGCTGGTGTATTCAATTTTTTCTTTGTGAGAAAGCGGGGTATACACTGCTGAGATTATAGAGTCAAACGAAACAGATGGTGCATCTACATGACTACAGTGCCGGCAAAAAATCCTTATATTTAGTCGGCAACAAAAATTTACATGTACAATCTGCACAAGTTCTTAGCTTACTGTTCACATTGCGTCACAAAAACGAGTATAGTTAGGTGATAACTACTGTCTGGCTACACTTCACCGCAAAGCCATTGCACTGCGTGCCTAGTGTTGCTTTACAGCTTGGTGAATAGTAAGGTCGGTGAAATCGCACAATAGTTTTCATTTTCATTCTAAGTTTCGAGGTCTTGAAAAATTTATTCAAAATGTAAATCTCGCTTTTCAACGGGACACTTTTAAACTGACCAAATATGGTGCGTCGTCCGAGTACTGCATCACCGGTGTCACCCAAAATTTACGGTTAAAACCGTTAAACATCCTGGCAGTGTAATGCCCCCCCCCCCCCCCCCCCCCCCCCCCCCCCCCCCCCCCCCCCCCCCCCCCCCCCCCCCCCCCCCCCCCCCCCCCCCCCCCCCCCCCCCCCCCCCAAATGTAACAGTGAGAGGAAGAAAATATATCAATGTTTTAAAATAACATCCTCTCACATTCTGGGGGATTCATCAGTGTGAAAATTTCTTGCATGATGGTGCCCTAGTACACGTCGAAGATTGTGAAAAAATTTGTTAATAACCATAACATCAATGTTTTAGAGTGGCCTGGAAACTTGCCAAACCTCAATCCAATGGAAAATGCCTGGAATTACTTAACAAAATATCCAAGAAAGGCGCCCAATAGCAAGCAGGAGGAGCTAAAAAAAACTCGCAACCCTGGACTTCACCTACTTCGACTCTCTTGCTGATTCCAAAAATGCTTTAAATCGTCAACAATTCAAAGGGCGAGATGACAAAATACTGATTAAATGCGGAATAAAAGACGGAAATTGTTTAAAAAATTCGTTGGAATGATTTGTAAAAATATTTGATCAGTGTAGAGATTTTTTTGTCACACTGTATATGTTACGCCTTCTTTCGGTTCTGCTGCAATAACGGGCTGTCAGTACCCAATGTAAAACTTGTATTTATAAGATAAAAGAGTAAAACGATAAAAGCAGCGCAGACACACACTCGCGACAGAACCACCGCTCAACACCAGCTCCAACTCCAACTGCCGGCTTCTCAGCCGCGTGGGGCCACGTCCCCTCGACAAT